>ML305374.1:0-11148 GCA_005239505.1 Nicotiana paniculata | reverse complement strand
TTTTTGCTTCTGTGTTTGTGATTGTAAATAGTAGTGTAATTAATTAAGTCGTCTTGGCCCGACGACGGATCCCTTTCGACGGGGTTCTTGAGGGTCTAAGTCGACCAAAAAAAACAAAACAGAAAATAGAGTGGATTCTTCTTGATGACGGACTTCTTAGGCAGTTTTCTTGAGGGAAGCTAGTCCAAAGAAAATACCAAAAAGATTTTTTTATTTTCTTTTTAGGTAGTGTAACAACTCCCCCTTGATTTTTCTTTTGGCCGTGGTTCTTTTTCAAGGATTTAGCTTGAATCGGGTATAGTTAGTTTTTATTTTATTTTTAGTTGTTAGGTGTTTTGGGCAAGGAGCTGAAATAAGAGAAGCATTCCTTAGCGTTGTAACACCCGAACACAAAAGACCCTAGAGTGTGACGCTTAGGCTCATTTGTTGACTCTTGTAGAATGCCTTAAATTTGTATGTTGTAACTGACTTGAATGCTCCGTGAGAGTGTCTTGATAAGCTAATCTGGAGTGAGTCATGTGTGTGAGGTGTCGCATTGTATTCTATGTCCACATTCGATGTCTAGAACTTGCCTTGTGTGTTTACAAAGCGAAATAGTAGTTCGTTCAGTCTTAGAAGTGATATAGTCATTTCTTTGTTAAGCCAGATATAAAAGTGTATCAACCTGATTGTAATTTACCATAGTTAACCCTTTTGAGTTTATAAGTTTGTTCTTTGGTAACCACATTACAAGCCTTATCCAGTTATTTTAATGGCCTATCTGCTTGAACCCTGTACCTCCCATGAGTACTTGAATTGTTAGAGATTATGTAAAAGTCAATGTGTGGGGTGGTGGTTTGGTTTTTGAGTGAAATCAAAGAAATAGAAGGAAAGGTGCAAAAGTGTAAAAAAAATGAAAGAATAAGCGCCACTTGAAAAAAAGAAAAGAGAAAGGACAATGAATAAATGAAGTCCTTAATAAGTGGTGATTCGATAAAATTGCACCTAAGAGAGTTTGGGGTAAATATAAAGAGACGTGTGGTGGAAATTCTGGCGGGGCATAAGAATGGTCTGAAAGCTGAAGTAATTGCATTAAAAGTTCTTATGGAGGTTAGTAACTATATCTAAATATATCCTACCCGCCCCTTAACCTATATTACAACCAAATGAAGACCTAATTGATCATAGACTGAGTGGGCTCGATTAGTGGAGTATTATACTACGGGCAAGCTTATGGTGTATCTTTGTGGCATATGAATGTTCTTTCAGAGAGTGAGTGAATTCTTTCTATTTGAGTTCCTACATGTTCTTAATATTATTCTTGTGGAACTACTCTCGTGTGTGTGATTTGAGGGCACTTGATTCATGACGGGAAAGTAAGTCTTGACCTCTTTGTAGAGTACTTTGAGAAAATAGGAATATTGCATGGCATGTGAGAGTCGACCCTTGAGGCATGGATGTTACATTTCTAGGTATAACTCCTGTAATATATTCGTGGTGTGACACATTAAGGAAATGCTTGATGAAAGGACCTTTGTAGAGTATAGTGGATTGCTCGAGGACTAGGAATTATTTAAGTGTGGGGTGTTAATAATTGGCTAAATTCATATAGTTTAGTGTATATTTGCACTCCAACGTAATGATGCTTCATTGTCTTAGGAATGTGAAATGATGTTAAAATGTCTCTAATTGTTGATTTTATATTTCGCAGGAGCAAAATGCCTTTATGAGGACCTAGGATGGTGTTTGGAGCCAAATTGAAGGAGAAAGGCCCTTGGAGTATTTAACGTGTGAAAAGAAGGAAGAAAATTGCTGGGACAGATTATAAGTCCACTACCGCAGTCTTAGCGCGACCGCGCTAGTCCAGCGATCCCCAGACAGAATGTTTAGCCATTAGCGCGCCCAGTAGCGTGATGACTAGTGCGGGCGCGCTAGTCCAGTCGAATACGTTATTTCCAGGGGTAGAATTGGAAGTTTGGGGCAATTCCACTTAACTTCTATAAGGTTCAACTCGCCCAAAAAAGGGATTAATCAGGTTTAGAGTCTTGTTCAAGAAAAGCAAATGCAAGAGGCAAGGAGGGCAATTGGGCATCAAATCTCATCTCTCTTCCTTGTATTTTTGTCATTGTTGATAATTCTTCTATTATTATTTTCAGTAGAATTATGAGTAGCTAATCTACTTAGTCTAAGGTTTTGGTGAAACCCGTTGAGGATGAACATCTTGTTATATTAATATAGTTTGTTTGGTTTCAATCTCTATTTGTTCAACTAAGTTCTTATTGTAGTTGATTGAAGGGCCCTCAATTAGCTGTGCCTATTTAGTATGTATTTGTTCGGGAGTGAGTGCATATTTAGGTAGTTGTTGAACAACACCACTCCCAAAGTATAAGAGGAATCCATAACCGATTGTTTAAAGGTTGGATTAGGGATAACGATACCTTGGGTATAATCTAAAGTGAGCTATAATAAAAGCAAACTAGCATAGATTGGGAGAGTGCTCATGATTGATACGGATAATTAGGCCAAACAATAGGAAATATACAAGAAGGGATTTCATCAGCGGGGGAAACCACAACCTTAGATCTTTCTCGCATTTGTTTATAACTCAGTATTAGTTATATTTTAGCCTACTTAATTTCATTCAGCTTTAGTTAGTAATTAAAAATACCAACAAATTGTTATTCTTAACCTTTGGGAAGTTGATTACGAAGAATTGAGTGAGTCTGATAACGATAATTGATAGGTTAAATCCATGTGGGATTTGACCTTGGACAAAATACTCAGATTATATTTGCAACACCCGCTTAGTCTTTTTTATAAGACATAGTAGAGCGTGATCAACTTTTCACCGGTGACTAAACCAAAAAAAAACACAATCAGTCGAACTTTTTAGATTATTTCACTATTGCAAGCTTGCTCTTTGATTATCCAAAAGCCAAAGAATGACCTTGTTTGTTGTAAAATCTTTTCATGCATATTTATTACATATAAGCATGTAATATTCGTACACCTTGAAAGTAGTCATCACAGAAGCACATTGATAATCATACTTTATACGATGTAAAAGATAGCATATAAAGCTATTATACCCGATTTATACATCCCATTTATGATTACTCATAAATCTGCCTTATGGATTTCATGCTCTACAGTCCAATTGGAACAAAACAATCTATCAAGAATTTAATATGGCAAGATCAATCTATCACTTGTATACGAACATCTAAATGATAGATGTACTTAAAATATAGCCCAAGAAAGTTATAGCAAAAATTATTAGGTAAGCTAAGCTTATTGTGTAGCTGTGTCAGCAACTTTACTCTCCTCTTTTATTCTTTTATTTTTTACACGTGTACATATATATACACACATTGTAATTGTAATTGTAATAGTGGAGAATGAATGAGAGTTATTTTTCACAACTTCATTTCACTTGCTCTCCTCTCATATATTTCTTCTCTCTTTGGAATGTTCTGGAATCACCATTGAAGCTCATGTACGAGCTTCACCCTTCGTTCAGTGTAACAATCTCGATATGGTATCAGAGCCAACGTAATATGTTCGCCTGAGATCTACCGGAGTTCCTAATCAAGGCCTTTCTCTATTCGTCATCTGCTAGGTTTTTTTTTAGTTCGCGATTTCGAACTACAATTTTTTTAGAGTGAAGGTGTTCTCTGCAAAATCAGTTAGTTTTTCATCGTAATTTCTTGGGATACTAGTCAATTTTATCATCTGAAGCTTCTCTCATGGCTATCGATCAAACCGAAGAACTCACCCCCAATACGAGCAGGAACGACCAGCCAACTGTCGATGTAAGTAATCCGCTATACATTCATCCTTCAGACAGTCCCGGAGCATCTCTAGTGCCAGTTCCTTTCTATGGAATTGGGTATAGGTCATGGAGGAGGAGCGTAATGAGAGCCCTATCTGTCAAAAATAAATTAGGGTTCGTAAATGGGGATTGTAGAAAGCCTCCGCCTAATTCTTCTCAATTTCGTCAATGGGAGAGATGTGACGATATGGTGACATCTTGGATCCTTAATTCTCTTGCAAAGGAAATTTCTGACAGTGTTGAGTATGTCAACGATTCAGTGGAGGTATGGAGATAATTGGAAGACCGATATGATCAAACGAACGGCGCGAAGTTGTATCAGATTCAAAAGGAGATCAATGATCTCGTTCAGGGATCTTTGGATATTACTGCCTGTTATACACGGATGAAAAGACTATAGGAAGAGTTGAGCAATCTCAGTACTAAATCTCAGTGTACCTGTGTTTGTACGCGTGGGTCAAAGGATACTATGCATAAGGCAGAACAAGACAGACGGCTGATTCAGTTTCTGATGGGTTTAAATGAAGCCAACACAACCATGCGAGGAAGTATTTTAATGATGAAACCCCTGCCATCATTGGCATAGGCCTTCTCCTTGTTAGTGCAAGAGGAAAAGCAAAGGGAATTCAAACCAAACAGCCAGCTGAACCTGGAATCCACTTCACTTCATGTGAATACTATGCCTCCACAGTATCAAAATCCCTTTGGAGCTCGGAACTTCAAAACACATTACACTGGCAATAACAATGGTCGACCTTTCTGTGATTATTGCAAGAGACCAGGCCATACAAAGGACAAATGCTACAAATTACACGGATATCCCCAGAACAATCCTTATAACAACCTGAATCCAAGTCGCACTAACACTCAACAGTTTAATCAAGGAAAGTATTCAAGTCAAACTCAAGGTCATAAATTCAATAGAGGAAAAGGAACTATGGCAAATGTTCATGGAGTTCCAACTGATTTGCTACATGAAAAAGAAGATGATCCAATCCCACATGGTGAGAATCAGAATGTCAGTTTGACAAAAGAGCAGTATGGGCAGATAATGAGCTTGCTACAGCATTTCCAGACAGGAGGAGCTTCATCCAGTAATGCCAACATCACTAGTGGTGCTGTTTTGAATCTAAGACTGACTTTTGGATCATAGACTCAGGAGCCTCTAACCATATGACCTTCAATAAAAGTGCACTTAGTAACATAATAAAACTACCATACCCTGTACGTATAAGCCTACCAAATGGATATAAGGTGAAAGTGATTGAATTTGGGGATGTGATACTTAACTCCAACATTACCCTACACAAAATCCTTCATGTACCATCCTTCAAGTACAACTTGATTTCTGTCAACTCTCTTGCAACACATCTCAGGTGCATCGTGCTTTTCACTGATACATTGTGTCTGTTGCAGGCCCCTTCAGTGAAGAGGCCTCAGGTGATTGGTAATAGCAGAGAGGGATTGTACTACCTCTGTTCCAGGTGTCTAAAGGGTAAAAACATAGTTTCAAATACTGGTTTACTAGTTTCTTGTTGCAATTGTTCTGTTTCTGCTAGTACAAATAGTGGAGTCTTTAGTAGTCCTCTTCATTCACAGTCTACTTCAACAAATGTATACTTCCATTCACAATAATAAGAGTGACTCATTGAGTATGTTAGACAGACATGATATGAATATATTGTGGCATAATAGGCTTGGCCATGTTCCCTTTGTCAAAATGAGAAGTATGTCCTCAATACCTGTGAGTTTCTCACCCAAACAACCATTTATTTGTTCAATCTGTCCCATGGCTAGACAAGCCAGACTCCCATTTCCACAAAGAACCAGCACATCCACTCAAGCCTTCCAATTGATACACGTTGGTATATGGGGCCCTTACCATGTTGCCACAAACAATAACTACAAATATTTCCTTACCTTGCTGGATGATTTCAGTAGGTCCACCTGGACTCATTTGTTAAGCAACAAGAGTGATGCTCTACAAACCCTTAAAGCATTTATACACATGATTGAGAATCAATTCAACACCAATGTGAAAACCATCAGATCTGATAATGGACTGGAATTTACCAGTCATGAAGCCAACACCTTTTATCAAACTAAAGGCACCATTCACCAGAAAACTTGCCCTTACACTCCACAACAAAATGGAGTAGTAGAAAGGAAACACAAATACCTCCTTGAAACTGCTAGGGCACTCATGTTCCGATCCAAATTACCCACTAAATATTGGGGGGAATGTATTTTGACAGAAACTTGTCTGATTAACAGACTACCCACTACCTACTTGAAAAATAAATGCCCTTTCGAGCTCCTATATCACAAAAATCCAAACTACTCTCACCTAAAAAGCTTTGGGTGTCTTTGTTATCCTACTGTGCCTAAGGTACATAGGGATAAATTTAAACCTAGAACCACCCCTCATGTTTTTGTGGGCTATCCATTTTGGAACAAAGGGTTACAAAGTGTTAAGCCTAGCCACTAGAAAAACTCATGTCTCTAGAGATGTAGTATTTCATGAAAGTGTCTTTCCTTTTTCTTTAGCATTCAAGAATCTCTCATTGTATAATGTAATAAAATAAGGTTCTGTTCCTGCCCATTATGAGAACAACAGTTCACATTCCAATGCCCAAACTCCTACAAGTATCACATCTCCAACCATGCATGAATCTCCTGAATCTTCATCTGGTAATGGCACCATTGTACCCATATCAGACATTCAGCCTTTCCATCTTTCTCCCACTTCTGCACCTTCATATGAAACTACATGTTCTCATTCACCAACACCTGACCAATCAGAAACATCACTACTGAGAAGAACAGTAGAACCCATAAGACCCCTACTTATCTTAAGGATTACATCTATAGTTTGCCCAATGCATCACATCCTGATACTTCACAGAATCCACCTCCTTTAAGTGCACTTTTCTCTAAGCACAACCATATTACTCCTGATACTTTATGCCCTGAAAGTCAACACTTAGTGACAAATGTTTGTCATGATAGTGAGCCATCTTTATATGAAGAGGCAGCACTTAATCCTGCATGCAAACAACCATGACACAGGAGTTTGAGGCTCTCTATGCAAACAATACTTGGGACTTAGTACTCAATAAACAGGGATTGACTATACATAAACTTTTTCTCCTATTTTCAAAATGACAACAGTTAGAGTTTTAGTCATTGTTGCTGTGAAGAAAGGCTGGGATATATTTCAGCTTGACGTAAATAATGCATTCCTCCATGGTGATCTAAATGAAGAAGTGTACATGGAGGTACACCAGGTCTCTTAATTGAGCAGATTGGTCCACAAAAGGTAGTTTGCAGACTTAACAAATCTTTTTATGGGCTGAAGCAAGCCTGTAGGCAATGGTATGCCAAGCTGACTGAAGCCTTGTCATCAATGGGGTACAAACATTCTGAGAATAATTATTCTCTCTTTTCCAAGAAAACTTCTTCCCACATTGTCTTTGTGGCTGTCTATGTTGATGATGTTATCATCACTGGGACTGATTCAGTGGAGATAGCCAACTTGAAATCTTTTCTTGATAAACAATTCAAAATCAAGGATCTAGGAAAGCTTCACTACTTCTTGGGTCTAGAGGTCCTCTACAAATCAGATGGTGTCATCATATCTCAAAGGAAGTTCACTCTAGACTTGTTAAAGAAGTACGATTGTTTTAGTTATAGCAGCTTGTCATCTCTCCTTGATCTTGCTATGAAGTTGAAAGTTGATGAAGGGGATCTTCTTCCAGACACTACATATTATAGGAAATTGGTGGGCAAGCTGAATTTCCTCACCAACACAAGACTTGACATAGCCTACAGTGTACAACTCCTCAGTCAGTTCATGCAAGCACCTAGAGACACACATCTGACAGCAACCTTCCATCTTCTCAGGTATCTCAAGACAGATCCCACCCTTGGTATATTCTTCTCCAACAACACTGATTGTTCCATCTCTGCCTATTGTGACTCTGACTGGGCATCATGCCCTGACTCTAGAAAATCTGTCACTGGGTATATCATTTTAGTTGGAAACAGTCTAATTAGTTGGAAGTCAAAGAAGCAAGAAACTGTGTCTTTATCCTCAGCTGAAGCTGAGTACAGGTCCTTTAGGAAGGTAGTTGGAGAGCTGGTATGGTTAAACAGACTATTTGAAGAGTTCACCATTTCACAGCCAAGTCCCATTACTGTCTTTTGTGACAGCCAATATGCCATCCACATTGCCCATAATCCTGTTTTCCATGAACGGACAAATCACATTGAGGTCGACTCAACTACTTTACTCTCCTCTTTTAATCTTTTATTTTTTTACAGGTTTACATATATATATATATACACACATTGTAATAGTAGAGAATGAATGAGAGTTATTTTTCACAACTTCATTTCACTTGCTCTCCTCTCAGATATTTCTTCTCTCTTTGGAACGTTCTGGAATCACCATTGAAGCTCATGTACGAGCTTCACCCTTCGTTCAGTGTAACAATCTCGATAAACACCCATATCAGTGTAGCGAGAAGCCTTTAATCGCAATAAATAAAATTGTGTGTGGCCTGTAACTTATTGAAAGAGCAAAAAAGGGGAGAGAAAGAACAATAAGATGAAGATGAAGGGATTATTTCTATATCATATGCATGAGCTTTCATTTGCTCACTGTTATTAATCAAAATTCAGAAAGATTAAAGGCTTATAAATGGAGTTTCACTATCAAATATAACACACACCAGCCAGTGGCGGCTCAAGAAGATTAGTAGCCTAAAGCCAATTTTTAATCTGGAGCCTTTCAGAAGGGTAAAAAAAACAGCTATATTTTGAATTGAAATCTATTTTTCTAGCTTTTAAAATGTAAAGTTGTTAATAGTTTCTTTTATAAATAATTTAATCTCTCCTAAGATATTGTTCATTCTAGATAATAGAACCATATTCAAGAAGTTTATAACTTGATATCGAAATAATTTTTGATGTACTAATATACTTGTTGAAACGCTTGAAAGCTTAGGGGGGAAAAGGGAAAAAAATAATGTGCAATATAATTTAATTCAACGGTACTCTTCAACTCTTGTTTTTTATAGAAAAATATAACTATTTTCTTTCTATAAAGAACAATATAACTTATCGAGAACTTAAACTTTTTTGCATATACCAAGAAAGAGAATATAAAAATGTAGTACATATTTTCTGATGAGAAAGATAAAAAATAAGACTTGGAGTATTGAAGATACCAAAAACGAATTCTAAAAGTTTATTACATGTTTTTAGTGAAAAATGTAAAAGAACAATAATAATATAGGTNAAGTTTATTACATGTTTTTAGTGAGAAATGTAAAAGGAGAATAATAATATAGGTACCTCACTAATGATATCAATCGTAAAATTTAAATAATTAAAAGATTTATATTTGCGACAAGGGTTTAGGGGAGTGATTCTCTTTCTCCAATTTTTGCTAAAACGGTTATATCAATATTAAATTAAAAGTTATCTTTACTTTTTATAAAAAAAAAATTTTAATTTTAACATACCCAATATATTTAGACCTTTCCTCTAAAGATTGTTGTGAGATGTATATGATCCAACTTACCTTAATTAGATGTATCGGGTTCGAGTTTTATGGTTAAAAAAAATCATATTAAAATGTGTTCTCTCTTTTACTAAGCCTTAGGCATACGAATCTACATTAGTCGGGATCTCAATACAAATACGAGTAGAAAATAAAAAAAAAATTTGGGGACCTAAAACCTTTGCTTTAGTTGCTTGACCCTTGGACCGCCTCTGACACCAGCAAATGGGATTGAAAATTTAAGAAATATGAAGAGAGCCCAAAATAAGCATCTGAAAGGAAAAGAAGAAGATATAGGCAAAAATTAATAGTGGAACAAACCTGTATTTAGAACTCTCAGTAACACCCTTGAGATCAAGAACATGGACTTTTGATAGAGCTTGTGAAAAAATTGGAGGGAAAGAAAATAGGGATTTCTCCCTTCGAAGACAATTGGAGCGATATGGAATCACGTTAGAGAAATTGGTAAGTGATTCTAAAAATTAAAATGCCCTCATCTTTACATTAAATGACAGTTAAGCAGATATGTCGAAAAACTTACTCTTCTGTATAACAGAAAAATATTAAAACTACCACCCTTTTCTGACCGTTCGAGAACAAACTTGGTACAATAAAACAAATATTTATTGGAATTAATTTGTTAGTCTTCAACCATAAGAACTTCTTTTTTTCAAATATGAAAACATTTATAACATTTTATTCCTTACACCCTATTTTCTATGAAGATATTACTATTTTGAGAGTCAAAATATATAATTTACTTTGAAATCTTAAAGAATTAATATTCGAGTTTAGCAACAAAAAAACAATAGATCGATGCTTTAACAGGGGCGGCCCGATGAATTTTGTGAAGGGGCCTTAACTTTTTAATTTATTTTTTATTATTTATTTGAAGCCTATTTTTTTTTCTTTTCTTAAATACAAGTTATTTAATTTTATTGTAATCAATAACTTCTCATAAGTATTTCTCAATTGACAATATAGCTAATCCACTTAACTTTCTTGTGACATTGTTGTTCTTAAGTAAGATTTTATCAGTTTTAATTTTGAAACTTCTTTCCGCTGAAGCAACGGTAACACGATTTATGAACATTATTCCATAAGCGATTTAAGCATTTGAAAGAGAATTAAATCTTTTTATTTGATTAAGTATATCAATTAAACTGTCATCTTCTTATTGTACTATTTTTCTTAATATTTTTAATTCAGAAAATAAATCTAAACCATCAATATCGAATTGATTATTATGCTTTAACGAGCATTCAAGATTAAGTGTGTGTTTGGTATAACGGAAAATATTTTTCGTGAAAAATATTATCCAAGAAAATATTTTCACGAAAAATAAGTAGTAATTTTATTCATTTTCCGATGTGTGGTACGCAAATTAAGGAAAATAAATTCTCGAGAGTATTCATAAATAATTGAGATAAAATAAATATGCAGTCATAAACTTTGAACCAACAACCTTCCTAACTCAAAAATTTCATAAACTTCCGAACCGCTAAACTTTCGAAAACGCAAAATTTTGACCCGTAAACTTCCAAACACATAAACCTTCGAACTCATAACTCTTGAACTTGTAAAATTCCGAACCTGTAAACTGAAATATGAAAAAACTAAAATTAAGAATATATAAAAAAAATATTATTTTTTTTCCGGTGGCGGGGGTTGGGGCAGGGGAGGGCGGTGTGCAGAAAAACGAAAAGACAGAAATTTGAAATTACAAAAAAAAAAGTTAAAAAAAAACTTTTTTTGTGCGGGGTTGGAGGGG
>MDKI01137835.1:0-13656 GCA_005239505.1 Nicotiana paniculata | reverse complement strand
CAGATTTATATTTGCAACGCCCGTTTAGTCTTTATAGAAGACATAGTTGAGCGTGATCAGTGTTATACATGAAACTTTATGGTAAATTTAACTCAGTTAGATCATGTCAAATTAGTAAATAAATTTTAATAGATTGAACAACATCTTTTGACTATCTAAGAGGAACTGACATTTCTTGAGTACTTGCTTCTTGATAAATCCTTGATTTGCCTGCTTGATATGCTTAATTGTATTGACCGCGTCACATGTATGATCTGCGAGCGGGGTAATAGATGAATCTATGGTTCGCGCCGTTCGACCCTCTGGCAGTGCATATTTTATTATTATATTGGATCGGGTCGTACGCCCATAACATTATCTGCGCATGCTATTTCTTGGTGCTACTGTGACTTTAATTGCTTAATATGCCTTGGACTATAAGTTGTCAACTGAAATGACAAGAATTTATGTACATTTCTATTTGTGGAAAAGCTCATTATTTCTGTTATTTCTGTTACTTAACCTTGATATTCATGCTTAGTCATATGTTTAAGTATATTGTTTGGCCCTAATAAATGTCAAGTCGACCCCTCGTCCCTACTTTTTCGAGGATAGACTGGATACTTACTGGGTACATAATGTTTATGTATTCATGCTACGCTTCTATACTTAATTGTACAGGTTCTGAGGTAGGTCCATCTGGTTGCCAGTCCGGAGCACGTTCTTGATTTTTGAGTCAGGGGTTCCACGGTGAGCTGCTTCTCCTGATGCCATTCAACATCATGTTAGGCTCTTTCCCTTTTGCTTATTCTTTCTTCTCTAGTTCGGATAGTAGGGTAGATGTATTCTTTTGTTCATTCTACTAGATGCCCGTACACTTGTGGCACTAGTTTCTGACACGCACATTAGTAGACTATTCTTTTGGGGATGTAATTATTTAAACTCGACTCTTTTTTTGTGTCATTTGCAATTTTAAGTGCCTTTGTATTTTCTTATACATGCTTATAAATTTAAAATAAGATATTTTTGGAAACGTCTTTTATAGAATAAAGTGGGATTTACTTGTCAAATAGTGTTGGCTTGCCTGAACTTCGGGTTGAGCGTCATCGCGACCTAGAATAGAATGGGTCGTGACAAAATATCTAGGGTTGTAACTTCCGCCTAGTTGGTTACCTAATGGATTTAGAGCTTTAGGGAATGTTTGGTTGATCGGGATACAATATAGCAATCACACGCGATTACTCACTCTATACCTCTCGGTAGTTTGAGTGATTTTGCCCAATTTGTCTTTTTCAAGTCGAAATGTGTATTTCACGAAACAAGTGATAAATGCTCAAGTCGGGTCTTACTATCTGTAACACCCCAGACTTTAGATAGAGTTCCACATCGGCAAAACACAAGAGGGATTCTGGGTATATAAGTTAACAAGCCTTAGACCCTATTGACGCGTTTTAGATCTATGAAGGCCTAGGACCAGAGCGGGCAATATCACTAGAGGGCTGAGCTATTACAGATGATATCAGAGCCACTCTTCTGTCAGCCTTGCCGATGGTGGGTCAGAGTTCAACTGAGTTTAGGAAAATCCCGATTAAGCAGAGAAAACCTCAGTGTTGAGTCTAGGCAAATCCCATGCGGTGGGGCAAACCGCAGCGAGGATGCTGAGTCCATAAAAGGGGGTGTATGTAATACCCCAGGCTTTAAAAAGAATCCCACATCGTAAAAACACAAGAGGATGCTAGGTATATAAGTTAACAAGTCTTAGACCCTAGTGACGCGTTTTAAACCCGTGAGAGCCTAGGCCCAGAGCGAATAATATCCCTAGTGGGTTGGGTTGTTACATATGGTATCAGAGCCACTCTTGTGTCAGCCTTGCCGATGGTGGGTCAGGTTCAACTGAGTTTAGGCAAATCCTGGTTAGGCGGGGCAAACCTCAATGCTGAGTCTAGGCAAATCCCATACGGTAGAGGCAAACCTCAGCGAGGACGCTGAGTCCATAAGAGGGGGTGTATGTAACACCTCAGGATTTAGATAGAGTCCAACATCAACAAAACATAAGAGGTATGCTGGGAGTATAATTTAACAAGCCGTAGCCCCTAGAGACGCGTTTTAAACCCGTGCGGGCCTAGGCCAGAGCGGACAATATCACTAGCGGGATGGGCTGTTATAGATGGTATCAGAGCCACTCTTGTGTCAGCCTTGCCGATGGTGGGTCAGATTTCAACTGAGTTTAGGCAAATTCTAGTTAGACGGGGCAAACCTCAGTGCTGAGTCTAGGCAAATCCCATGTTGTGGGGCAAACCTCAGTGCTGATTCTAGGAAAATCGTATGCGGTGGGGCAAACCTCAGCGAGGACGCTGAGTCCGTAAGAAGGGGTGTATGTAACACCCCCAAACTTTAGACAGAGTCCCACATCGGTAAAACACAAGAGGGATGCTAGGAATATAAGTTAACAAGCCTTAGACCCTAGTGACGCATTTTAAACCCGTGAGGGCTTAGGCCCAGAGCGGACAATATCACTAGCAGGCTGGGCTGTTACACTATCTCTAGATTCGACCCTTTAATTGGGGCTATCAATTTCTTGAGTTCAGCCCAATTTCTTGTTAGCCAAGTTTTCCTAGACTTGGTCTCACTTTCTCAAGTAGAGACTAAGTCAATTAGGTATGAATAATTATTTGCAACCATCAATACTCAAATTCAAACAAGAACTAGGCTAAATATCATATATCCAATCATAAATAAGACCTAAATTAATCATCCATTTAGTACCCATACAAGGGTTGGGTCATAACCTTAGCTAAGGGTTTAGCTACTCATAGAAAATAAAGAAATTAAAGAAGAAACTAAGATAACATTCATAATAGATGATTAAGGAAAGAAAATCTAATTTTAAAATGTTAAACGAGTACAAAGTTACCCAATACAGTAATGAAAAATGGCTATCTATTCTCAGGTGCACAAAACTTAACCTAAAAATAACAAAAAGATCTATTTATACCCAGCTAAAATTATCTGATAAAATTTCTTCTGCGGAGGTTGTGCGGCCGCACAATTCTGTGTGTGGTCCACATTTTGAGGCTGTCCTGACAGGGTGGCTTTCTGCGGCCGCATAACTCTGGGGTGCGGCCGCACTTCCTTTGATTATGCGGACCGAACATTTCTGAGTGCGGCCGCACTCTTGATCTTGGGTTGGACTGGGACACTTTCTGCGGACTGCACATTTATGAGTACGGCCGCATTTTGAGCATTCTGCGGCCGCACAATAATAGTGCGGTCCGCACTTCTTCAGGCCTCAAGAACTCAACTCTCTAATTCTTGCTTTCTTCGGCCACACAATAATTGTGCGGTCCGCACTTTGTTAAGGAAATTTGTTAGTACTTCTTCAGAGTCTGCAGCCGCACACAGTATTGTGCGGTCCGCACTTTGGTCCAGTTTTGCCTTGTTTTGGTCCTTATCCAATTTTACTCCTTCTTGAGTTGATTTTCATTTCTTTGGCTTGTTTCCCAATATTCTTGCAAGAAAGCACATTTCATTAGCTCTCGGGAATACCTTTAAATGTTTTTGAGCTAAAACGTAAGCAAAAGAAAGCAAATAAGCAGTCAAAATCCCTACTAATCAGTATCGTGAGATACCAGACTGATGGAGTCACAAGCATATTTATAGGTAGACTAGGGACTCTTAGGCAAATACTTTGCCCATAAGAATTTCTAACACTAATTACCTTATTAAAATAATACTATACATGAATTATAGATCTGTTATTTTGTTTTTTCTTTTACTTCAAAAGTTGTACAAAGTAACTACCTTCTGCTACAAAGTGTCTATCTTTCCATAATAGAATCCTAGTAAATTCCCCATTCCCACTCATTTACAAAAATTTTATGCACATTTAGTATTTAAATTGAATCAAGTAATTTAATGTAAAAATGATAAATTAAAGAAAGAATATTTATTAGTTTGTGCAGTCCCACTCTCTAAGGATGCTAGCAAAAAGATTTCTTAATTTTGTGCCTTTATCCATATTTTGTCAATTTACTAAGCAATTATCCTCACCTTGTAAATGCTAAAGGAATAGAAATTAACTGGTCCCTTTTTTTCCTTACACAATTAATCATTCAATCAATGCCTGTTAGGATTTGACAATTCAAATCATCATACACCATTCTAGTTTATTCTAGCTAATTTGTACCACCTCTAAAGGATATACTATAATTTTGTCATACATGCATTAGTGTTCATTATTTTGTTGCATAATTATCAATTTAACTCTTTCTGAATCGTGAAGAGAAGATAAAAGGCAAAGTTGAAATTTAAATGGAAAAAAGTTGTATTTGAAGGAAAGAAAATTTAATTCTGTTCCCCTTTCTTACCTTCATTGGATTTTGTCGCATAATGATAAGGAAGAAATGCAAGAACCTGTTAGGACAAGTTGGTGGAGAGTCATTGAATCGAATTTTAAATTAGTTGTGGTTAGTGGAAATTTGAATAATTGCTTTTAAGTTCTATTTAACTTGGTGTACAACACTTAATGCAGGTTAAAGATACTTCCAATGCAAATTCTTCCACCAAATTATCTAGTTGGAAGCAAGGGCGGAGTAGCTCTTCGGTTACGAGTTTGGTTAAACTCAGTAACTTTGGTCCAAATTTTATATTTGTCTTATTAATTTAGAATTCAATAACTTAAACGAACTAAAATTCCGAACTCATAAACTTCAAATCATGACTCCGCCTCTGATCGGAAGGAAAAGGTCCAAGTAAACAAATACAAAGCATATAAAGTTAAAGGGTGAAATGAATTTTTTAATGAGGAAATTTAAGATTGGGATACTTTACTATAGGAGCACAGAAAAATGAAAGGCATACTAAACAAACATTTGGATTGTCTTTCTTTATATAGGTTTCATAATATAAGAATTAAATTCCAATATCCACAAAAAGAAATGTGTACTATTTTCTCAATCTCCTCTGTCACATTTGATTCCATGCATGGAATTCTCATCCTAGAAATGAAAGAGTGAGAATTTTTTTTTTTGGGGGGGGGAGGAGGAAAGAGTCTTTGGTTTTCTGTTGTGATTTGGTTTGTAGATCACCATAATATTATGCTGGTCTTATGGTCATTAGGAGTGATCCATCAATTCAAAATATTATTTATAAAAATGATTCTTGAAATTTTGAACATTTAATAATTGTATGTGTGAGTTGAGGGGGAGATTACATGGATATGGAATTGAAAGAGTCTCCTTTTTTTGTGGGTCTGATCATTTACTTCCCAAAAGTGCCCTTTTTATTATTTGCAGGATAGTTATAGGCTACAGTGCAATACTCGAATAGAGACTTAGTGATCTGTATCAACCCCATATATACTATATACTTAAAGCTTTTTTTTCCATTTTTTCTCTCTTTCCTTTTGATCTGAGGTTCATCTGTTTCTCTATAGCATTTTGGGCTTACTAACTGTTGTTTACTACTAGATCATGGAATGTAGCATTGTGGCATGATTGATTGATTTCAACTTGAAAAACTCTTCACTTGATCTTGTATTTACTCAATGGAAGAAGATCAAGATTTGAAGTATTTTTGCAAGTTGTGTAACAAGAGGTATCCATGTGGGAAGTCATTTGGGGGTCACATGAGGTCTCATGTATTAGCAAATTCTGCTAAATTAGAGGAAAAAGTTGAACTCAAACACAAAAAGGTGCAATCTTGGATTAATCTTGGGAAGAAAAATAGCAAGAAAGATCATAAATCAAAGTATGAACTAGGTGAAAATTCTGGTTATGGCCTTAGAGATAACCCTAAGAAAACTTGGAGAGCTGTCGATTTGAGGTCCCCTTTGCCTCAAGAGAATGTTTGCCAACAATGTGGTAAGGTTTTCCAATCACTGAAAGCTTTGTGTGGTCACATGGCTTGTCACTCAGGCAAAGATAAGGGCTCGAAAGATGATCACTCATGGACTAGTGAAAACAAGAATATAGCGATGGATAGCAACTCGGATACTGAAGCTGAGGAGCCAATAATGCTGAGGAGCAGATCAAAGATTAAAAGGTACAATAAGTCTAAGTCTTCTTCTTTTTGCTTGGTTAAAAATAGGAGTTTTTCCTCATCTGTTTCTGAGATTGATGAGCAAGATCAAGAAGAAGTAGCAAAGTGTTTGATGATGTTGTCTATGGACTCTGGGAATTGGAATGGTGTCATCAATTCAGTTGTTGAGTCTTCTGACAACAATTCTGTTGTTTTTGAGTCTAAATCATCATCTGTCGACATGAAAATTCCAAGAAAGGATAGTCTAAAATATGCTGACAATCTAGATGGAAGCAAGAAAAAGGCAGACAGGAACTTAAAACTTAATGTTTTGAGTGCTGAAGTTCAATCTGAGAACTCTGATTCCGGATACTTTTTAGACGAATATATGAATGTCGAATCAGATGCCTCTGTTGATGAGTTCCATAGAAAGCATAATTACCAACGTAATACGTCTAACAAGAGCCTCGGAATTTGGTACGATGAGCCTAGAATCGACGATGAAAAGGGGTTAAACAGAATGAAAAAGTGTATAACAGAATTAAGCAATGGTTCAAGCAAGGAGTATAAATACAATAGCTATGACATGACTTCAAATTTGGTTAAGTGTGAATCAAGAAAGAGAAATAAGGATAGTTGTTATCACTCAGAATTAGGAAATGAGTCTTTTAATAAGAAGATAAAGCTTGGTTTTAAAGGAATCAAACATAGTGATGAGAAGAAGAAAAAGTATGAATGCTTCAACTGCAAGAAGACATTTAGCTCATACCAAGCTCTTGGTGGACACAGACCTTGCACTAAAAAGACAAATGCCTATATATATGAAAATAGTGAGACATTTAGCAACAAGAAACCAGTTGGTCATGGTCGAGATGTGTCATATAATAATCCTGAGAAAAAGATGAAGGGTAAGAAATTCAAAGGACATGAATGCCCATTTTGCAACAGGATGTTTAAGTCAGGACAAGCTTTAGGTGGACACAAAAGGTCACATTTCATAACTGGCTCTCAGGAGAACCAGTATCAAACTTCAGCATTCAAAAGACAAGTTGTTGATTTACTTGATCTTAATCTTCCTGCGCCAGTTGAGGACGTGAACGGTGAGCCTGCCTTTGTGTCTTCTTGGTAATAAAACACAACAGAAGAAGCAGTGCTAAGTTTTATAGACAACGCGCTGCTACCAGAGTTTTTTCCTCAGTTGTAAACCAATGCTACGACCTCTGGCATGTTCCATGAATATGCTTCAATTTTTTGCTACTTAACTTCATTCATATCTTTTCTCTTTTATTGCCTCTATGATCAATATTCATAGTATAAGGACTAGTTGTTATCCCTTTGATTTGTCATTTGAAGATACTAAGTGAGATGTGCTTTCTTGCTAAGTGATTTGGCTCCTCCTCAATGAAAAAGTTCACTAAATTGAACAAATTTTGGAATAAAAAAAAATTCATGTCTATGTGTTATTTCTTTATTGAGTCAGAAAGTGAAAGCTCAAGAAATGATATGATGAGTTATAAATACTACTTGGTCATGAGCATCTTTATATCATATTTAAAAGTGATTGGGGCCTCCTAATAAAGATTTATAAGGATATATAGTACTAACAGTATAATTTTTTTATACTACTCCTATTAGAGTAATTTAACATGTAATAGCAAATTACTTATTTATTTTACTAGGTTGTTAATTTGTATTCATCAAAAAAGAATTATTTGTAATTGCCTTATAAATGATTTGATCATGAAAATAGTTTTTTACTTCGTCATTCATGACAATTTAAACTTTGGTGTCTCATATAAGAATCCTTTACTTTCTGTTCTTTTTTTCGGTTTCAATACATTGGGCCATCCCACGTCTAATATGGGCGGAGTTAGAGCTTTAATCGGGAAAAATCTCATTTTATACCCATTAAATTTAAATTATTTATCCTTTAATAATTAAGCTTAAATTATTTTTTTTTTATCTATGCAACCCAAATTATTTATTCGGTCCACTCATTAGCTTTTTGCCTTCTCATTTGAAGTAAAGAATGTTAAAAATATTCGGCTTCATTTTTGCAAGCTTACCTGGTAGTGCACTTGAATGGATCTACTTTTTTTTTCAGCCAGATCGATCTTCATTAAGAGGGTCAACTCAAGCTATTTCTCTACCTCCTTTCCTTATGACTTTTGTGTATGTATGAAGACCCACCATTGTTGAGCTTGAAGCTCCTGGATTTGAATTTTTTTTTTTTTGAAGATTTATTGTTTGATTCGATGTGGGTGCTATAAAAATTGCTTATTAACCTTCGAGTAAGTTTCCCAAATCTGAATTTTTGTGTGTGTTTGAATAACCACCATTGTTGGCTTGAAGCTCAATTTTTATTTTTGAAGATTTCTTGTTTAATTCAAAGTAGGTGTTATTAAATAGGGATCTTTACACAAATAGCCGGCCATAATTATAGTTTATTTTTTCTAAGCAATTGGATGAACGGCTATATGGGTTAATTCTTCTATTAAATATTGCTTATAGTACCTTCTGGAAGTTCATACTGAAATTTGATCACATTTGAAGTTGATTTGAAGTGACTGAGATCGAATCTTTCAGCTAAAAATCGAAGAAGAACACAGTTATCTAATAGCATACTACTATGATATATAATATGTTGTAGGAGTATATAGCTATATTGCAACAATATACTATTACTGCAACGGTATACGGTAATAATCAAAGAAAAAACACAGTTACCTAACAATATACCATTATGGTATACAATATTCTGTAGGAGTATATAACTATAATACAACTGTATACTATTATAATATATAATATGTTGTAACAGTATATTGTAATAATGTGCAATATATTACAACAGTATGGTATAATAGTATATAATATACCATAATAGTATACCATTTTAATGTAATAGTATAATATTGAATGAAGAAATATCATTTTCATATATTGTATGCTATTTTGGTATATAATATATAATTCAATAGTATATAGTTTATTACGATAATGTATTGTTATAATATACAATATAATGTTATAATTGGGGTCATTCTTTTTGATTTTTTATAATTTTTAACTGGATCCTTTTTAAATATTTTAACAAAGTTTTCATACTTTTTACAAACTTTTTCTTAAAAGAGGCCTTAGATAGAATTTCATGGAGATGTTATTTATTGTATTAGAAGTAGATGATGAAAATAATAATTATTTCTCTCTTCTCAATACTTAACTTTTATAGGTACGATTTCACCTCTTGTTGGCTTTCTCAGGTTCTCGTTTACCTCCTCCTTATGTAATGTGTCAAAAATAAATTATGGGCATAATTTAATCTCATGATTTAACAATAGCCTCTAATGACTTTTCATTTAAATTTATGAAAGTATATTCACGCTCAAGATTCCCCTATCTCCTTTCACTAATAATATTACCCACAAAAGCTGCAATAGGTAGGAAGGGTAATTAGTTTGGTGGGTAGAAAAACTAATGGGTAGGTAAGGGTAATTAGTTTAATTTTTATGGGTAAAACTATAAAACTCGAGTTCGATAGAATTTAATAGTTTGGCTAAAATTTAATATTTATGTAAAATAATTCAGTTAATATGTATGTATAATTTATCTAGAGCCCAGTACGTTACCTTTTCTAAAATTAAAAATTCACAAACTTAAAATTTTAAATCTGCATGTGTGTCTAATGGACAAGCCTAAAACTATAATGTTTTCACACATCATAAATGTTTAACCCAAAAAAAAGGATCTTTAGTCAAGCCTTTTTTTAGAAGAATTCGGGTTACTGATAACCAAGAAATTTCTTACTTTCTCAATAAATCTCTTGAAAGAAATAAAATTGAAAACAAGATATTAAAATGATTGATTGTAAGCAAAAGAAAGTAATTGTATTCCAATATGATCAGAACGTGCCTTTACAAGTGAAATCCTCTTCTCTTATATAGAAGTTTACAAACATAACGTTTTCTACCATTTATGTCTGAATCATTATGAACTTTAATGACATTAATAATTTGTTACAATCGGTAATCGTAACTTCTCATGGAGATTCCGTAACGATTCTGATTCTCCTTCCTCATTAATTGGAGGTTTATGAATCTTCCTTTTTTCTATCTTGATTCATTCCGCATGTGTCTGTTCATCAACTATTTTAGGCTTGAACATAGGTTCCCTTTTATCTCGTGAGTGATTGATTCGTACCTCTTGTAACTCATACACCTTTTAACTATAATAATCCAGTTGTCATTTCCTATTGTTCCACGTATCACGCTCTGTACCATTTATTTACCACCA
Source organism: Nicotiana paniculata (assembly GCA_005239505.1). Classification (NCBI taxonomy): domain Eukaryota; kingdom Viridiplantae; phylum Streptophyta; class Magnoliopsida; order Solanales; family Solanaceae; genus Nicotiana; species Nicotiana paniculata. The sequence continues at coordinate 3,366 of MDKI01137835.1, read as the reverse complement.
ATACAGATAGTCCCCCCATTTATCGAATATTCTACAATTGAATATTTGGAAAGAGGTATGTATTTACGGCGGGTATTCTTTTCCACTGTTTCCCAAGCATCATTGTGTTTTCTTTAGAACCAACGCATCGTATGTCACTTCCATTTAATGCATATGCCACGTGGATTTTGATGATTGGATCTGCGGTCCCTCAGCGCTTTTTAGGGATTTTCTGCGGCTATCACGAAGTGACAATTCCATTATGACGTTTCATTATGACCTTCTTCATATGATGATTTATTCTTCTTATAAATACCTCATATGCCTTCAGTTCCACGAAATCTTCATCCTACAGTGTTCTTCTTCTTCACTCGTTCTTGTTCTTCAGCACACATTACTTTGTTAACTCCTTATACAACCATGTATTCATCAAATTCTGATCCTCACAAAGTAGTAATTGTTGATGAACTTCCTCGTTTGTCTGATCCTGTTAGGATTAGAAGAGGTGGTAGACTACGTAGTTTAGGATCTTTGTCCATTCGTGGTTCTTCTTCTAAAACCAACACTATTACTCCTTCTTCTTCTAAAAATAGGGCTTCTTTAACCATTAGATCTTCTGCTAGAAATAGGGAATCAAGTGAAGCCATACGTGAACCAACGGTAGATGAAATCGTTCCACAAGAATTTTCTTTCTCCTCTGATCGTGAAACGATTAGGAACCAAGTTACTTCTTTAGCTTCCCATGACCGTGATGATATTTATCCTTCCCAAATTACTACTGGTTTGATTTCTCTTGTTCGAAGAGAATGCTACTGGAAATCTAATTTTCTAATTTTAGTTCCCGGTTCAAACCAAAGGATAACTTCGTATCAAGCTGGATATTCCTTTATTTACACATATCCTTTCACCCTAGGTTTTAGACCACCTATTGACCCAGTAATCATAAAATTTTATCGTTTCTTTAATGTTTTCTTAGGACAGATTGGTCATATCATCTGGAGGGATGTTGCATGTCTTCAATATTTATTCAAATTGGCTTCCTTGAATTTCACCTTTCATCACTTGCTTCATCTTTATTCCCCTAAATTATTTTGTTTAGGGGTCTTTACTCTCGTGGCTAGAATAAAAAGGGTATTGGATAGCCTTGAGGATGATAGAGACTGTGGCTGGTATGCCCGTTTTGTTGTTCTTCCCACAAGTGCTTTGGTGGGTGAGGAGAATATTCCCTTTCCATAAAAGAGGAATTATGCACGTAAGTTTTCTTTTATCTCTTATCTTATTTCTTAAAAAAAGAAAAACTTGTAATCTCGTGGTTACTTTTTTTTCCAGCAACCATGGAAGTTTTGAGGAGATACCTAACTTCCGTGCTTGGGTAGAAAATTTATTGTCAGTTGCTCCCATTGAGGGAAGATCTTGGAAATACCTTTCTCATAGGTTTGGATGGAAACAAAACACACGGTATCCTTCTTTTTAATTTTTCTCCTTCTCTTTGTATTAATTTAGGTGTTACTAACTTTTCTCTTTTGCTAGGTTTTCCCATTCGAGGCGTCAGTCCCGCATCTATCACTTCTTCAAGACTCTCTATGTCCATTGCTCAAGAAAGTATTTTGAGTTCTTAATCAAAGAGAAAAGTATACAGAGCCCCTGGCTCTGAAGGTGAGGAGGAACAAGAAGAGGGTTCCTTAGTGCACAGGCCTCGAGTTAGAAGGCACGCTATTTCAGATGATGAAGCCGCCCTTCCTCCAAGTTTAATACCTTCTAAGCTTTTGGATGAACCTGAAAGTGCTACTTTAGTAAGTTCTGATGAAGAGATGAATTTCCCCTTCGTGATTCTATCGATAAATTGTTTACCTGTGATTTTGATAGTGAAGATTTTGGTCCCATTTCTGAATAATTACCCCTCGCTTCTCTTCCAGTATCAGTCATCATTCCTTATCAAACTACAGTAGTTGTTGTTGTTTCTACTGCTCCTCCCGTGACTACTTTCACTTCCTTAACTATTCCTATTGCTACTACTTCTCATGTTGAAGTTGGTAATTCTAGAAGCAATAGAGCGATTAAAAAGGTTACAATTGAAGTCCCTGAATGTGGTAATCTACTGAAAAAATCTGGTCAAGCCGAAGTATGGTTAAAACCTTTACTTGGCCCAGTTGAGAAGTCAAAGTTGGATAGCCACAGTTCCTTGACGTGGATGAATGAGATTGTTCATTAATCTTTGAAGGTTCAAGTGTTAGATTTTATCCTATCTTTTCCTCGTGGTTATTTATTTTTGCTTAACCATAACTTCTTTCTTTTATTTTGTATATCAACTTGATAGGCACAGAGCTTATGAAGAGAATTGTTCATTCTGATCAGCAGGTCAATGATTATCATACTGAAGCGGACAACTGGAAGGAACAATATGAGGGTCTTCAATTGGAAAAGGAAGTTTTTCCTGAAGAGAAGTGTGCTTTGGAAAAACAAGCAAGGATGGTTGCGGCAGAATTAGCAATTGAAATAGCTTCTTCAAGTCAATTCGGCAAAGACAAAGAAATTCTTGATTCTTCATTTGCGGAACAGCTCTCTAAAGCTACCTAAGAGATAAAGGGATTGAAAGAACTTCTAAATCAGAAGGAGACTTATGCTGGGGAGTTAAATCAAACACTTACCCAGGTTCAAGAAGATATTCGCGCCTCTTCTGATAAGGTCCAGTTCGTGGAGAGATACCTCACCCATTTGAAGGCTTCTTATGATGCTTCTTTAATCGAGAAAGAAGATATAAAGGATGAAATTGACCAGTGGGAGAAAAATTATGAAGACCTTGAAGATAAATCGACACTCGACGTGAGTTAGACTTTTTTGAATACTCGCCTCGAGACATTGATGAAGGCTAGCCAAGAAGGCTTTGACCTGAATGCTGAGATCGCCAAGGCTAAAGAAACGATTGAAAAAACTCAACAAAGTCAAAGTTTTTCCTCACCTGAGATTGGCGTTCCCGAAGGTGACGAGCCTACTCCTGGTGAATTTAGTGTTCAAGCTCCTTCTGCGCAAGTCGAATCTTCTCCCGCTGCTGATGATGCCACATTAGATTCTGCCCCTTAGTGTTTTTCAGAACTTAGTTTATTTGGAACTTTTGATGGAAAGGTTTTTTTTTTGGAATGGATGGTTAGTTTTTACCCCTGGTTCGTTTTGGGGTTTGTTGTCAAACAAGCATCTTGGTTTTAACTAAGTGTATACTTAGTTTTGACCAAGTTTGATATATAAAATTTCATTTAAGTTTTTGTTTTACTCTTTGTCTTACATTTAAAAATGCTTTAATGTTTCGTGATTTTGATATTGATACATTTTTTTATAAAAGAGGGCCATTTTATAAATGATACTATGAAGAAGACGTCTCAACTTCATATT
>MDKI01132284.1:0-19165 GCA_005239505.1 Nicotiana paniculata | reverse complement strand
TGAATAGCAAGATAAAATACTAATCACTCAAAATTTACTTATTAAACTAATATATTCTCTTTTGTTTTGGGAATATATTTCCTTCCTTTGTAAATGAAGATAAAGTTTATATTAAAAATATGACTCTTTTTCTTTTATTATTGTTTTAAATTTCTCAAGTAAATTATATAAAAAGTGAAATAAGAGCCAAAATATGTAGATTAAACTTTAAAATATATTTACATACTAAAAGTGATGAAAACTCAAATATAGTCAAAAATTGTGTGCTCACACTGCCTACCGCACCTAACATGCCAATATGAGGTAGCGCAAGAATTCCATCATAACTTCTGAACCACCAATAGGGTAAACACTTCATCATATAGAAACTTTTTACTTAACTCAATTCAGGAGTACCATCTAAACACACGAGTGAATTCCCACAGTCACTCAACATGCAAATCCTTAAGTAGTAGGTCTATACCACCATAACCCTTCAGGGATACGGCTACACTTGACAGGCCATAAAACTTGAATGTTTCAAAATAAAAATCCATTACGATGGCCGACAAGCCCCACACACCAGCACAAACCACATGCCTAACCTAATCATATCGAAGGAACTGATCACTGCCGTAAATGTGTCATTTCAACCATGGACAATCATTCTATCTTCTTTTAATCATCTTCAATTGCTTCAGGAATGATAGAAACTTCTTTCAACTCTTAGAAAACTCAACCCTCACTCATCCCGAGTGACCTTGATTCACGAGACTATGCTGCCTAAATCCTGCAACCCGTCTCATACCCTCCTGATAATATTTCTACAATCCGAAGTTTATTTCTCTTACTCCTCCAATACTATCCTGCATGCTGAAACATATCATAGAACATTCCAACCATCTTCCTCTTCTCAGAAATCATACTACAAAAGCTCGATTCTTAATCATACTGCTGCCTTTAACCCTTAAATACTGCATTCTTAACTTTTGAACTCACTAGGACCACTATTGAGAGTCACTCACTCTGACTGGCCCCGAATACAATCAACTCCAAGGCTCTTCTAGCACATGAACACCCTTTCACTTGAAGCACGTGACTGATTCACTATCCCTGACAAATCACCTATGCCTTAAGCAAAATTCTGAATCTTCCAAAGCCTAACCCTGGCCCGGCAGGGCCAACTTTTGCACACATTCATAAAATCCCATGCACAATCACCATTTTACTCCTTTCCCTTAGCTGTAATAACTTTCCAACACACCGACAATCCGCAACCCTATGATAACACAATCATGCAACCCAACTGCAGATGGTGGGACTCCCCCACTTAGCCCGAAGCTACTCCTTGCACCACTCTAGACCCTGCTGAGATCCTTTCTCCCTTGATAACACGATCTTGCTCAACCAATCCGTCTAATTCTTCCAAATTCTCTTGCTAGCACCCCCTAAATATTCAAGTTCTCTAGCATCATTCATACATTCTGCCTCCTACCAAATGGCCACTAGAACCCCTCACAGAGACCTGCCAACCATGCCACCGCTAACCTATTCACAGGAGATAACCCACTTGTGGAAATCACCAACTGACACCTTCCAACGACGCTGAAATGAACACTCTCTGCGACTTCAACACCCCATCCTACGCCCTGCTTCATCTACCAACTTTACTAGTTCGTCCGCTTCTCATGGACATCCATTAAATGCGCGACAATATCTTCAAATTCCAATTTATGCTGCCGCTCCCCCACCTTGCGATTGCTCGACTTTCGCTTCTTACACCTGGCCTCCTAGAAATGGAACCACCACCCACGATAGCGGTTGTTGACTATTCCAGTCGCGGACTTTCATCGGAGATAGCGAGGTAGCTACCTGGCGATCCCAGTCCTGCCTTTCTCCTTCCTTATCTCCCTTTTTGTGTGTTTTGGCTATTCCCAGACTATGTTAGTCTTGCTATATTTCAGAACAGTTGTAGTATTTTCTCATGACTTAGTGACACCCGATGTCGGGCTTTCATTTTCCGCAATTTTTGGTTTGAGTTTATCTCTTTTACAAAATTTCAGATTGAAAAAGGCTATTATCTATATTTTAATGAATTATCGAATTTGTTTGGGAGTGTGTCGACTTTCCTAGTTCCACGATGGGCGCCATCACGGCTGGGATGGTTTTTAGGTCGTGACCGAAGCACTTTGATATGACACATCAAGATTTTTCTAGTGAACCAAGGAACATTCGGTTAGGTCTGTGTGCAGATGGATTCACGCCTTTTTCTATATCTCCGACACCATATGCATGTTGGCCTGTCTTTCTTACACCTTATAATCTACCACCTGAGTTGTGTATAACTAGTCCATATATATTCTTAAATTGTATTATCCCCGATCCACGTAATCCGAAAAGTTTGATTGATGTATATTTGCAACCTTTGATATATGAGTTAATACAATTATGGTATGATGGTGTTGAAACATATGACATATCAACCAAGCAGAACTTCAATTTGCGTGCTAATTTAATGTGGACTATTAATGATTTTCTTGCGTATGGAATGTTGTCTGGGTGGATGACTGTTGGGAAGCTAGCTTGTCCTTACTTCATGGAAAATAGTAAAGCGTTCACTTTGAAACATGGCCGAAAGAAATCATGGTTTGATTGTCACCGTCAATTCTTGCCTGATGATCATGAGTTTAGAAGGATGAAAAATTCATTCAAAAAGAATAAAGTGGAATATGATTCTCCACCTCCGATACTTTCAGGTGAGGAAATTTGGGAGAGGATCCAGAACTTCAGTAAAGTTACTGAGGCTCCACCTTATTGATTCCCCGGATATGGTGTTAATCATAATTGAATGAATTCGAGTATATTTTGGGAGTTGCCTTATTGGAAGGATAATCTTCTCCAAAACAACCTTGATGTCATGCATATTGAGAAGAATTATTCTGATAATTGTTCAACGTAGTGATGGATGTTAAAGGTAAGACAAAAGATAACCCGAAGGCTAGAATGGACTTACAAGAATATTGTAGGCAACCTGAATTATACTTGTAGACAGCAAACAATGTTAAGATGTTCAAGCACAAAGCAAGTTACACATTCACTTTGGAGGAAAGACGACAAATTTGTGATTGGTTTACGGAATTGAAGATTCCTGAGGGTTATACGTCGAATCTTGGAAAAAAACTAGATATGGAGATAGGGAAGTTGAGCAATTTGAAAAGTCATGACTGCCATGTTTTCATGGAGACGTTAGTGCCTATTGCATTTTGTGGTTTTTCAGAAAGAATTTGGAAACCCATCATAGAGATTAGTTTGTTTTTCAAAGACTTGTGTTCTACCACATTAAGGGAAGAAAACCTACTTCTGATGGATCAAAACATTCGTATAACTTCTAGTAAGATGGAAAAAGTATTTCCATGTGGTTTCTTTGATGTGATGAAACACCTTCCAATACACCTTGTACACAAGGCACGACTTGGAGGGCATGTTCAATGCATATGGATGTATCCCTTTGAGAGGTAATATTATAAGTTTGATGTATTATTCTATTTTATTTGAATGTTCTTGGCTAACATGACATTATGTAGGACAATTGGAAAATATAAACAATTTGTTAAGCAGAGGAATGGGATTGAAGGATCTATATGCGAAGCCTATCTTACAAAGGAAACTGCACATTTTTGTTCTTATTATATTGAGACTAACGTGCCATGTTCTAGGAATAGGCCCAATAGGCACACAGTCGAATGTGTTAGTGATCCATTATATCCACCAACGTCCATATTGAATCAACCAGGTCGATGTTCTAAGGATGTTAGAAATAGAAGTTTGAGTGATATGGAGTACAAGTCAGCTACACTTCCTGTGTTGCTAAATTTTCCCGGAATGGTATCATTTCTCAAGTAAGTACTGATTTATTAGTTATCAAAATGTAAAATTTATTGTGATTACATATTGATGCAACTACAAAAAATATTTGATGTGTCACAGTCACTTCGTGGGTCAATTTGGCCATGATGTTGTATATACGAGATTTGATATGTGGTTCAAATATTTTGTAAGTATACACACACACACACACACACACACACACACACACATACATAGTGAATGTATAAAAATTGATTCATAAGTTGTGCTAACTTATGAATTTTTTTAACACTATGTAGGTAAATAATAAAAATAATGGTGTAAATCAAATTTTGAAAGATATATCTTGGGGACCTGGGCTTCAGGTCACAACAATGTCTAAGTACGTAGTGAATGGTTATAAGTTTCATATAGAGAATTGCTCTAAAAATAAAAATAACAACAACAACGGGGTGTGGGTTCAAGGTGGTGATGGAAATCAAGTTGGAGATATTGATTATTATGGTGTGGTTAAAGAAATATTACAACTAGAATATACAGGTTGACCATATAAGAAATTGATACTATTTAGATGCAAGTGGTTTGACCCATATCCAACAAGAGATACAAGAGTACACCACCAATACAACATAATTGAGGTTAATCATACGAGGGAGTATGATCGCGATGATCCTTTCATAATTGCACATAACGTTAGGCAAGTGTATTACGCTCCTTATCCATTGCGGCGGAATAAGTTTGATTGGTGGGTTTTAATAAAAACTAAATTTGTTGGTAGGGTGGAAGTCGAGAATGTGTTAGATGTTGCATATCAAAATGATATCTCCAGTGTTTACCAAATAGTGGACGATCAGTTAGAAAATGATTTGGAACATCCTGAACGCATATTGGAAGAAGTTGATATAAATGAAGTAACAATTATGTAAAATGAGGACGAAGAATCAACTGATAAAGCTCAAACAAGTGAGGACAAATAATTCTCGGACGAGGAACAATACGTCGATGAGGATTGGAAAGTTGGGGTTTTAAAGCACTCTCGTTTTATAGCTAGTTTCTTATATGTTTCAATCTAAATATGTATTATATTATGTAGATGGCAAGCAAGGGTCAAGGTAACAATGACCTTGCTAGTTCTCGGGGTCGAGAAAAGGGTAGGAAGGGAAAGAGGAGGGTAGAAAATAATAGTCCCTCTTGTTCACCCTTTTCAGAGATGCCTATGTTGTATCCTCCACCACATGGCTATACATAGCTGCCACAGCATGACGAGCCACTTGGGTCGCATCCAACTATGTCGCAGTCATAGGGATTGCATCCATCTTCATCATCGACTCCATCTATTGCAAGCCTTCGCCTGCGAGGCAGTAGCTCTGACCCGCCTAAACTTTCTACACATTCCTCTGATACACATGCTTCGGATGATGATGACGAGGTAGTGCATTATGATCGATATGGCAGGATCATCATAGTCCCTGAGGGTGATGGGTAAGTGTTATTTGTTATTCTTGCGTCTATTGACTTGTAACATTTTTACTAAGATATTAATGTATTTTTATTGTTAAATTGCAGGTTCCATCCGGGAAATAAGACTACAAAGATAATCACGAATGCCATCAGAAATATTTATGATGGCCCTTATGCGACTTGGACTGATTGCCCATTCTCGCTGAAGGAGAAAATTTTCAATCAATTAAGGTATAAATGTTCTTTTAAATAGTTTAATAATTCATATTTATGATGTTTCCATCTAATATTTAACTTTTGAAATACAAAGCAAGTTTGTAGGGGAAGACCGCTATAGCGCGGAAGTGGCTGCAAATTTTCATCATAAAGCTCGCAAGAAATTGTCGGATGCTTTCTCGGATACAAGAAAGAAGAACAAGAGGCCTGGCTGGTTACTTAAGAATTTTTGGAATGATTTTCAAAGGCGATGGCTTACCACGGAGTTCTTAGAGAGGAGCGAAAAAGGAAAGAAAGCTCGCGCATCCGAGAAGGAAGGCTCCTTGCACACTGGAGTTGCGATCAGCTTAGGTGTCGTGCCCCCTTTTTTTCCTCGCGTAATCGGGTTTCGACATTCATTTAGGAAAACTCCTTCCTTTTGGGAGAGGGGTATGGAAAGTGAAGAGTCGCCACCTAACGGATTTATGGTGCATTAGGGAACCTAATGCAAGTAACTCATGAAACCAGTCTACGTTACCTGAGATTGGGTAAGGGCTTGAAATTACCTTGAGGCGAAGGTGTTAGCCACCTCTCGAGGTCCACAATGGTGGTTCCCGGCCAAACATACTTAGAAAATTAGTCATTTAGCAAATAAGCAGTCTAAGCACACATATGTAAGTAAGATGAAAGGAGTTTAAAAGGTAAGCAATCTGAGCACACATATGTAAATAAGATAGGGGAGTCCTAAGTTATTAGCCTATAGGATCACATATGTACAATGCCCGATAATCCTTCCTCAACTATAGGGCTTACATGTGGCATTAGCGTACATGTCATTATATCCTTTTACTACCCAATTACCCTACCCTTAGCGGTTATATAAGCGGTTTTAAATTTGACGGACTCTATGCGTGCATTACCTGTCCCTTCCTTGTGGTCCCGTTGGTGTTTAGGACCTCTAATTTTAGGCAGTTCTAGACTCTCCTAAGGTGTTTAAAATGGAAAATCTAAGCGACAACAAAGAACATATATGACTGTCAAGTATGAAAACAATTAAGAGGGCTCATGTTTACCTCCACACATAAGCAGATAATTAGCACGTCTCAAACACAGATTTCAGAGAATTTTCAGAAGGTCCTAGAACAGGATATCTAGGTGAGCATAAGAAGAAGAGAATATGTAGTATTGTTTTAAAATGAAGTGACATAAACCTAATCAGTTCACCTACTGATTTTAGAACCTGTTGAATCTGGGCAGTCACAAATAAACAAATATAGTTTTACAACTTTATAGGACCTTAATTACCTAAGGCTTGCCTAGGCGTGGATCTGTAATACCCTATAAACATGCAATCAGAATTCTAGGAATTAGTCTTAAAACATTTTGAACTTATTAAGTCGTATAGGTATGCTAGTCTAGGTGCTAAATATCAAGAAATTGATTCCATACATATTTATCCTATAACATGGTGTCTAGGCGTTGGGGCTTCTTTTAAGCATCCTTATAGACATGACGGTTACTGATTTAAGCGATGTAGACATGGTTTAAAGAGAATATAAACACAACCCTAAAGCAGGATTTCTAATGCACATAAAGAATGGACATTTTATTAGGAAGAATTCCAGAAGTAACTTAATAACATGATTTCTAGGTGATCATGATTATGCAGAAGCAAAATTTCATGATTAATGAGGTAATTAGACTATAACATGTTGCCTAATATGCCAAATGGTCCAAAAAGCATGGCTTCTGATGAAAGTAAACATAGTATAAGCCTAAAGCATGACTTCTAATACAAGTAAACATAATATAGTCCTAAAATCATGATTTCTAATGCAAGTAAACATAATATAGACCTAAAGGCATGATTTCTACCCGTTTCCCCCACAAAAGTCATATAGGAATCCCTCCCTTTTACTAATTTCCCAATATCTATTTACAGGGGTTAATATTACAAACCATAAATGAACGAATTACATAATAAATATAAGTTGCGCTATAGGGAGCCTGAAATAGGCCCAAAGTGAACCTGAAAATACCATGCCTTCATAAGAGTCCAAGATGCCATAGTCCATAGTATCCAATGAGGTATCTTGGTGCGTCAAATTTCCCAAGGGCCTCAGGGACCCCGGGAAATGCTTACACCAGGATCTTTTAGAATAAGGAAGTGATTATGTGCAGTGTGGAAGGGCCAGCCCCAGTATGCCAGAGTTCAAAGGAATCTCATGAATTCCTAGGCAGTACACACACTGGAGGGGCAGAACTTAAGTAATTTAAGAGTAGAAGTGAGAGTGCTTGACATAGTTGAGAAGACTTTGAAAAAAAAATAGCGTAGAGGTAAAATCTTTAGGAGTGAAAAGTATTTTAGGAATGGAAACAGTTTTAGGAAAAATGTTAAGAGTGAAAACAGTTTTGGAAGCAATTCTGAGAAGACCAAAGATTCAACAAACAACCACAAAATCACAAAACTTAGAGTTCCCAGATTCAAGGGCATTTATTACTTAACTCTAAGTGAAGCCAAACAAGTTCACAAACAGGGATCAGGGGGGTTGGGAACATAGGGAGCTTAATCAGAAACACATTAACATGGATAAGAGGGGAAACATATTGATCAACAAGTACACAGAACAAACAAGGAGTGATTGACAACCAGTGACCAAACTCATAGCGTTAGAATACAAACCACATATTCAGAGTATTGTCAAGGAAATTATACTTAAAGCTAAAGTGATAGTAGACATTAGAGCATAGAGGAAGAATGAAGGAACATCCATATTGAGGAAAAGGGTCTATACCCCACAGAAGTATTTATACCAATTGTGATTAATCAGATAATTTAGGAGCCTGAACTATTTAAAATGAGCATGCTAGTTGATGGAAACAAACAAGAGCTCAAGTAAACATGCTGGCTAAAATAGCAAACAAGAAGATTGAAACCTAGACATGCTGATTAAAACACTGAACAAGAGAGGGTAAAAAGTTAAGCATACTGATCAAAGCAGTAAACAAGAAGAACAACTAAGTACATAATCAGTTAAACTAGTGCGGAAATAGACATGGATTTAACAACTATGGAGCACATAGATTTGAATTTTCGAGATATTGAAATAAGAACATACCAGTTAAGGAAGCAAAGTGCAGAAAGAAAAGCAAGTAGAGTTCCACAGTCTAGCCTTGGCTTACAGCTAGCTAGACAAGCAATTAGCACAAATTGCAGAAAGAGGATAGAAAGTTTGTGTGTGTGTGTGTATTTTTTGAACTACTGTCCGTGTTTTTGAGGTAATAAAAGAGTGTATATATATAGAACTTAGGTAGTGGAACAAGTAAGGTAAAGAGAATCAAAGTTTAATCAATTAAGGATCAATCAACAAAATCACAGAATCAATTCATATAGGGAGTCCGGAAAAGATCCCTTTAATTGGGGAATAGCGAATTAACGGTCATAGCAGAGTTCAATTAAGGTAATGAATCAAAATCATACCATATAGGGAGTCAGTAAAAATCCCCAAACTACTGCCCACTAATTAAGGCAAGTAAAATAGGAAAAACAGGTCACAAATAAGGAAACTAGTAAAATCCCAACACACGAATTTTAACAGGGCAATTAACAGGAAACAATCAGTAAAAATCTTCAAAGAGTACTAATTTTAGAGGAAAGAATTATTTGAACCCTTAGATAGAAATCAACCAAGTAAGAATGCCAAAGGGTTCTAATTTTAACAAGAAAAATATCGTTCAAATTCTTAACAAAAGTTAATCAAGTAGAAATCTCAAAAAAGACTGATTTTAACAGGGAAAATCATTTAAGCTCCTAAATAGAATAAGTTAATAGGACTGTTTCGCAGAGATAAGCACAATATTGAAACAAAAAATTGAAGAAATAAGTGTAACACACAGAAGCATACACGAGGATAAGTCAAGCTAGTAAAGAAACAATTAGTTTAAACACTGAAAAAGTTAGAAAGAAAACCCTTTTTGAAAAATACTTAGGGAAAACCCTAATTTCAGAAGAAAGCAAATGGAATCGAAATAGTTAACCAAAACAGGAGATCTTCAAGGGAAAACAACAGATAATACTCGAACCATTTCAGATCTACAATGATCTAAACGGATTCGAGTAGTCGTAAACTAAGGTTTTCAGAAAAACAATAGAGATGAAAGAAACTCGGTCAAAACAATGGATTCGAACTAAAAATAGGAGGAAACCAATACTCACAAACGAGAAAGGCCATAGACAAGACGGTAAACAATTTTCAGGCAGAATCTGATTGGCTTTCCTTGATATCTCCTCAAGGAATCATGAAATCAAAGAGCCAGGGAGTATAGGAGTTCAGTGGTGGTCGGATAAGGCACGGAAACACCATAGAAGGGGTTTCTCGCCGGTGACGGAGATTAGGGTTAGGGGTGAGTTGAGAGAGAGAGAGTTTGAGAGGTTAGGGAAACTGGGACGGCGAAAAATGAAAAGTGAGGGGGGTTAGGGTTGGTTGTGAATAAAAATGGTAAGGTTTATTGTGGACCGTTGATCTGAAAGATCAACGGTCACGATTTAAGGGGGGTTTGGGTCTGGTAGGTGCAGATTGGGCTTATGGGTATTTGGGCCATGATCAAAATCCGGCTGGGGGTAATAATATGGGCTAGGTACGAAATTGAACCAAATTAAAAGAGGCAACTTGTTAAATACCCACTTAATTGATAAAATAATTTGTAAAAATAGTTAATAAATGATTAAAAAATGATTTTTATGCATAAAAATGATGAAAAATAATTACTTAATATTATAAAAATACAAAAGGTCAATTTCTTGTTATATAAGGTAATTATACACTCGTGGGCTATTACTGCAATTATAACCCAAAAATGTAAGTAAGGCTATTCGTAAAATAATTAAAGCTTAGCGTAAACATAAATGATAAAATTAAGAAATAAAATTTCCATAAAACCAATGGTGATGCAATTAGTAATTGTCCATATAATAAAAAATACTGGGATAAATTAATTAAAAAATCTTTTAAAATGTAGAAATTATGGAAAAATATTAATTGATGCTCATGCATTATTTTGGAAAGATATATGCATTTTGGAAATAATATAGGGAAAAATTAGGTATCAACACTAGGGACAATAAAAATAAGATTGGTACGTAATTGCTTAAATTATTTTACTTTTCTAAGTATATCTATTCTGTTTATTAATTAAATTAATTTATTTCAGGAAAAGAAGTATGGGCGTCCAATGAGCCATGATGAGATATTCAAGCATATTATGAAGAAGAAGAAGAAGAAGAAGAAGAAAAAGAAAGAGCAGGATCAAGATAGGTGAGTCGAGGACCGGGCCTCGACTGCATATGTAAGCTTTCAATTTTCTTTAAGTATTATAATTTACTTTTCTAAAAATTTTGAAATACTCATTCAATTTAAATTAATATATGGTCGCTACCAAAGTAACGTGGAGGAATTCATTCGTAGTCAGCCAGCTGGTGAATCGGGCGAGCCAACCCAATCTTCAAACGAGGATGCTGAAAGAATATGGTTGGAGTCTGTTGGCGGTCCAAAATGGGTGAAGGTATACGGGCATCCTAATAAAAATTTCCATCGCTATAAGTGTGGAATGAAAGGAATCGGGACTTCCTCACAAGGCGAGAAACTTAATAGGGAGAGCCTCTATGCTATGCGGGAGACAGTGACAAAGCTCACATTCGAGCTAGAAGTGGCCAAGGAAAGAGAAAGGCTTAGAGATTCTCAATTCCTTAGCATGCAAGCTCAGATCAGAACTCTCCTATCTACTGGAGCTTTTCTGTTGCCCCGGTCTCGTGAGTCATCACAGAGGCTCGACCTCCACGTGATTGTTCCTCCCGTCCTGCTCGTGATCGTTTCTCCCGACCTCCCCATGATCGTTCTTCCAGTCCTCCACATGACCGTTCTCTATACCATCTTGTAAATGAAAGTTCATCAGATGGTGATGATGATGTTGTAGAGAACACACCTTGACTTTTATATACTTTGAACTAGACAAATAGAACCAGTTTTGAACTAGTTGTAATTAGTTTTAACTTGGTTTTGGATTTTATGTTCAATTGAACTTTAATTGTTAGTTTTAATGTATTTATTGAATTTTTTGGTTGTTTTTGTGTTGTTGTTGTATTATAATTATATTGTTATTATGCATGCATGGTCGTGATGGTGCCTATCGTGTTACTAGGCAAGCCTACTTCTCGAAATATTACTATTGATTGATTTTAAGAATTTAATAAAACAATGTCAACATTTAAATTTCTCATAAACTAAATCAACTATAAATATAATTAATATAAAAATACGGAAGCTAGCCGCAAACATCGAGGTGTCACTAAGTCATGAGCGTCTAAATCTATGAACTAAGATATATAACTGTCTAAAAGAAGAAATAACAATAGGAGTAACAAGGTCCTGCGGGCTCTAGCAGCTACTTTGCAGTCTCCATAGATAGCCGGCCTGAACTCAACGATCGCCGCCTTCCAACTCACCTGGATCTGCACATATAGTGCAGGGTGTAGTATGAGTACAACCGACTCAGTAGTAACAGAAATAACTAAGGAACTGAGTAGTAGTGACGAGCTAAATAAAACAGTCCAATTATTTATTTTCAATTTAAAAATAAACAGCAATAAACAGGTAAATTCCATAACATTGTCAATGCCACAAAGAAATTTAGTAGATAAATGCAGCAACCACACAAATAAATACTATCTCACAACAGTGTCACTTCTTCACTCATCACTCATCACTCGCACTTAGCACTCAACACTCAATACACTCAACTCCGGAGGGGCTCCCAAAGCCCAAGCTCTAGGAACGGACAACTCACGTACCATAATATGCTCTAAGAACGGACATCTCACGTGCCATAATATCAATACATGGATCCGCATGTATAGCTCACGTGCTACGCGGACAGCTCACGTGCTAGCGGACAACTCACGTGTTATGGTATCAATACCTGGACCCGCACGGACAGCTTACGTGCTACGTGGAAAGCTCACGCGCTATAACACTAATATCCTCACAACCAGGTCCTTATATCACTCAATCATCTAAGCACGGAAAACTCACGTTCCATAATATCAATACCTGGATCCGCACGGAATGCTCACGTGCTACGCGGATAGCTCATGCGCTATGGTATCAATATCTGAACCCGCACGGATAGCTCACGTACTACGCGGACAGCTCACGCACTATTGTATTAATATCCTGACAACCAGGTCCTCATATCACTCAATCATGTACCTCACTAGCCTCACCATCATCAACAAATAAGGGAACACATCCCACATCAAGTATCACAACATTTTAACAAATAATAGAGACTGAGGTAAACATGTACTATACTTTCTATGACTGAGTACAAATAATATTAGCATGAATGAGCCTAAATGTGATCATGAAGGCAAACAAGTTCAACAACAAGTATATGCATAAACACAGATAATAGTTATTAGGCCTTACAGTCTCACGGGACGGACCAAGTCTCAATCCCTCGAGGTATACACTCACACGCCCGTCACCTAGCATGGGTATCACCTCCAAACAATCACATGATATCAAATTCTCCGGGTTTATACCTTCAAGGCCAGAGTTAAAACTGTTACTTACCTCAAACCGGCTAAAATCCTAGTCCACAATGCCTTTGCCTCTAGACTCGGCCTTCGATTGCTCCGAATCTAACCAAAATCAGATTTATATCATCAATATATACTAAGGAACAAAGCCCACTCAAAAATTATCAAAATTAAGCACAATTCCCGAAATTGGCCAAACCCAGTCCCCGGGCCAATGTCTCAAAATCCGACAACAATTACAAACTTACAAATCCCATTCACTCACGAGTCCAACCATACCAAATTTATCAAAATCCAACCTCATTTGGTCCCTCAAATCCCCAAATCAAACTCGACCCTCAAATCTTCAATTAAACTCTTCAACAAGCCTAATTCGCCCATACATATCCCTTTTATCCTTAATAGATTTCATCCTTGGCCTTTAAGCCCCAATCTAGATTATATGAGTCAATAATTAATCATTATTAAGTTATTGAAGCACTAGAATCACCAACCATCCTAACAAGATTCAAAAAATTCACTATTCATCTTCTTCTCCATTCAAGAACAATAACTCACAATACCCATTTCAAGGACTAGCATAATTCTTCCACCAATTGGTACTTTCTACTTCACAATACATTCCAAATACTTAATCCATAGTTGTATTTAAATGTAGGGTGGAAAATTTACCTCTTGTAGATCAAACCCTAACTTGAACCCTTTTGAATGATTCTTGATAATTAGAGAAATTCCTATAAATTTTAATCCTTGTAGATTTTAATACTACCATTAACTAGTGTTAATCCATTATAAACATATCATAAAACTCACCTTTGATGTGTATTTGGATTGAGGGTGCTCCACCTTCTCTCTAGAATCCAAAACTTAGCCCAAAAATGTTATCTTTTTCTCTCTTCCCGAAGCTCCCTTGATTTATAGAAAATGAGCTGTGTAGGCTGGCGGCGTAGCCTACGCAGATTGGCTACGTAGCTTAACCCTCCCTTCACTTCCATGCTGATTTTGCCTACGCAATGGTGCGTAGGCTACGCAGACTCGCGTAGCTGTTCTGTCACCATTTAGTAAAAAGGTCATAACTTCTTGTAGAAATATTCAATTGATGAACGGTTTGATGATCTGGAAACTAGACTCAAATAGCTTTAATTTGATAGGTTATACACCATATAACTCTTCATATATTGAGAGATATTCTCGTTTAAACGTAGATCTTGTGCAAACTCACTTGAAACTCACCTGAGGCCCTCGGGACCTCAACCAAACATGCCAACACATCTCATAACCTTATTCAAACTTAGTTGAATCTCAGAAACACCCAAAAACAATGCCAAAACACCAAATTCACCTCGGATTCAAGCCTACAAACTTAGAAATTTTTAAATTTCACCAATGATGCCGAAACCACCCAAAACACGTCCGATTGACTTGAAAATTTGCACACACATCCAAAATGACACTGCGGACCTACTCCCACTTTCATAGTTCTATTCTGACCCTGATATAAAAAAGTAAACCCCCCGGTCAAATTTCCAAACTCAAATTTCTTATTTTCGCCATTTCAAGCCTAATTTAGCTACGGATCTCGAAGTAAATATCAGGACACACTCATAAGCCCAAAATCACCATACGGAGCTATTGAAAATCCATTCCGGGGTCGTTTACTCAAAAGTCAAATCTCCAGTCAACTCTTTCAATTTAAGCTTCGAAGTGAGAATTTGTTTCTTTAATTTAAATTCTGAATCTTCCGAAAACTAAACTTGACCACAAACGCGAGTCATAATACATATTGCGAAGCTACTCGAGACCTTAAGTCACTGAATGGAGCATAAATTCTTAAAACGACAAGCCGGGTCATTACAACATTGAATTCCCAGAATTCAGCATTACCTTGGTCGGTATTTTGCCAGAACTATTGAGGTTACCGACCAAAGTTGGTCGGTAATGTTTAATTTTAATTATTTTAAAAATATATATATATTTTCAGTTACCGACAAAATTTGGTCAGTTTTTATAATTTTAATAATTAATAAAAAAACATAATTTAGTTAAACCGACCAACTTTGGTTGGTAAAATTAAATTAATAAAATATGTTTCCGACCAAAGTTGGTCGTTAAGTAATTGAAATTGTCAGATGGTCGTTTTAAGCTACCGACCAACGTTGGTCGGTAATTTTGACCAACTTTGGTCGGTAAGCCATTCCGACCATCAAAACACCGTCCACACCCTAATGGTCACGTTTTTGTCGGTAATTGGCCATAACCGGCAAACCTTGGTCGGTTTTTAGCGTATTTCTAGTAGTGTTTTATTCTACATGAAAAACACACATAATGAGGGCATCTAATTGGTAAAAGATTAACTTTGTTTTCTAGTGGTTCAAAGTTTGTTTAGGGGCAATTATTTTGGTGGTAAGTTCAACAATTCTTCCGCTGCATTGACAGGTACGCTAATATTATTCTCGCCCCGATATTATTAAACTTTCTTTGGTATCAGAGATGTTAGATATTGGGTTTGGGTCGCCCATATGGACTGACCCTACCCATTTAGAGGAGATAAAACCTAAAAGAGGTTACATAAGGAGTTAAAAAACAGACAAATAAAAGAAAAAGTTGTTGCACGTTAGAAAAATAATGGGAACGTGTGATTGTGTGAGCGATAGTTTTTTCTTGAAACCTCTATCTCTCCTTTATATATCTTTTTTCCTCAGTAAAGAAAAACTCGATGAAATGATTCTCCCTAAAGAAAGAAACACAGTGTGATAAACAAAAACAAGGTATTTAGTTCGTGAACAATAATTTCGTTTTCAAGAGAGACAAAATCGTATTTGGGCAATTGATAGGAACAGATTCTGAGAAAACTTCCGATGTTGTTAACATGTATGCAAATTTGATGTCCCTGTTACTCGATTTTAATTATCATCAATGATATACTAAATGTAGAATTAATATTATAATTAATTTACTTGAGTGTGTAATCACATGCATAAATTAACTGAAGTATATATTGACGAGTTAAGCTTGTAATATTGTCTCTAATAACAGACATGGCATCGAAACGTATCATTGTTGACTTGAACAAGGGTGACAGACTGAATGGTGAAAATTATGACATTTGGAGTCGTAAGATGTGGTATGTACTCAAAGAACAAGATGCTCTTGAAAGTATTAACCATGTTATGAGTCACCCAGAGCAGGGTAACAATGCCCAACACATGAGGGATCTGGAAACTTACAATGTTTGGGAAAAGAAAGACTCTACGACACGTAGAATTATTGTAAGTTTAGTTGCTGATGATCTCATCCACGAATGTGAGCAATATCCTACTGCTAAAGCCATGTGGGCACATTTAAGAGAGGCATATAGGGGTACGACTGTGACTCGCCTTCGACAGCTGACAATCAATTTTGACACGTACAAAAAGCGTCATGATTACGGTGTCAAGCAACATCTAAGGGTGATTTCAAATATGATTGCGCAACTTAAAAGTGTTGGCCATGTTCTCTCAGATAAGCAGCAGGTTCAGACAGTGATTCGGTCTCTTCCCAATAGTTGGGAACATCTGAAGGTTAACTTGAATCAAAATTATAGCATCAAAACTTTTGATGATGTTTCCCGTCATGTGGAGCTTGAAGACGAGCAGCTTGGTGCTGCTAAAGCTGTACCTAATGCCTTTGTGGCCAAAGAGATCAAGCTTAAAGCACAAGAGAAACTGGAAAAATGACGGAAAGGGTAAGGAGCCAGGAGAAGTATCCTCCAAGAAAAGAAACAAGCCAAATTCCAAGAAAGGAAAACGGTTCTACAAGAAGAAAGACAAGAGCAAGATAAAGTGCTACAATTGCCAAGTCCCAGGGCATTTTTATTGTGAGTGCACTGAGCCGAAAAACGTAGTATTTCAAAATGCATCTCTTAGTGATATATATGTTTCTAGAAATGTTCTACTAACTGAATCTTATCTTGTGTAGATTGTTGACTCAGGGGCCACCGACCATATGAGCCGCGATAGAGAAGCGTTTATAGAGTTTCGTCAAGTTCCACCTGGATCAAAGCATGTATATGTGGGAAATAATGCAAAGCTTGAAGTCAAAGTTTCACGACCCAAAAAATACCAACCCGGTCGTGATGGCGCCCACCGTGGAACTAGGCAATCCAACACACTCCCAAGCAATTCGATATTTTATTATAAGTTAGATAGTAGCCTTTTCCAAAATGAAATTTCGTAAAAAGAGACAAACTCAAAACCTAAAAAAATGCGGAAAATAAAAGCCCGGCATCGGGTGTCACTAAGTCATGAGCAAAACATTACAACTGTTCTGAAATATAGCAAGACTAACATAATATGAGAATAGCCAAAATACACGGGAAAAAAAGGGGGAGATAAGGAAGGAGAAAGGCAGGACTGCGATCGCTAGACCACAAGTGATTCCGTGGAATGAACCAGGCCACAATTCTCACGGTGCACGCCCACACACCCGTCACTTGGCATGTGCGTCACCTCAATACTAATCACATAACACATAGCTCGGGGTTTCAAACCCTCAGAACCAAGTTTGGAAGCGTTACTTACCTCAATCAAGCCAAAATCCTACCCCCCGACACCCTTGCCTCTGGACTCGGCTTCCAAACGTCTTGAATCTAACCAAAATCAATGCAATAAAATTAATATAGGCCAAGGAAACAATTCCACATGAACACTATTAATTTAAACTAAAAATTCCGAAATTCAGCCAAAACCAGCCCCCGGGCCCACGTCTCAGAATCCGACAAAAATCACATAACTAGAAAGTCCTTTTACTCATGAGTCCATACATACAAGATTTATCAAAATCCGACTCCATTTGACCCCTCAAAT
This sequence comes from Nicotiana paniculata, assembly GCA_005239505.1. Classification (NCBI taxonomy): domain Eukaryota; kingdom Viridiplantae; phylum Streptophyta; class Magnoliopsida; order Solanales; family Solanaceae; genus Nicotiana; species Nicotiana paniculata. Next base: position 1,222 of record MDKI01132284.1, on the reverse strand, counting down.
CCTCAATCAAACTCTCCAAAGTCCCATGCCCTAACCCCTCATTTTCACCCTTAATCACCATTAATTACATGATTAAACAACAGGAAATCATCACATATACGAGCATTAGGTCTCAAGCCACTTACTTTACTGATAAACCCTTGAATTCCTCCACAAAATCGCTCTCAAAAGCTCTAAAGCCGACTAAAAATGGTGGAAAATGAACCAAATTTCGCGAAGTCCGTGTTACACCCCATGTTTTCATACATGGAAGTACGCCATTAGTAAATTGATATAAACTCAGAAATGAGATACTACTTTCCGTATTTTGGTACGTTAAAGTTTCGTCTTTAGTAAATCGATAAAGACTCGGGGATGGTATTATCTCGAGGTTATACGCATCTATGCTATTTATAACGAGCGATAAGTAAGTACCGTGAAGGATAAAGGTCAAACGAATCAAAGAAAATGAGTTTCGTTGAAGGTTGTCAATTTGGGATATAATACGGTCCGAGCTACAATAGCCGGCATTTATGGACTAACGCCACACAAGGTACCCCACGATCACGATAGTACGTTACATAAAGTGTATTAAAAGTGAGTAGTATTTTAAGTAATTTGAGATAATTCTTGATTATGTGAATAATTGGGTAATTATAAATTTTTAGTGGGAGATTAACTAACTAATTAAGTAATTAAAGTTATGGATAACTTTAAAGGACCTAAACGTGGCAGCAAATTCCCTAGAAAATAATGACTCTTAGTTCATCAAGGTTAGGTGGCATAGTTAGGAAGCCTTTAGGCAACACTTAGCCACAAAGTGGGCCCCATAAGCTTACAAATTTAAGAGACTTTCTTACCTTATCAAGATGGGATACAAGATTGCTAAGTTACGGATGAGGGCTCAAATTTTTTGTTTAAAATTTCATAATATAGAATGTGAGATTGTCGTCTTAAGAACGTAAAGATTTGGAAATTATAAGGGAATACGGTACATTCTTTCTCAAGAATATCATACGGATTATTCCCAATTTCGATCTCGTTGTTACGTGTTTCGTCGCAATTAACGTGTGCTAGAGGGATTGTCAAGAGCATCGACTAAGGTATGTTAAGGCTATCCCTTATTTCTTTTTGGCATGATCTATATGACACGAATGAAACGAGCAAATGCACAAATTTTATAAATGACTCTATTCATAGAAATACTAGAGATGCTTATGTTCTTGATTCCCCATGTGTCATA
>MDKI01103178.1:0-14356 GCA_005239505.1 Nicotiana paniculata | reverse complement strand
TTGTAGCCCATTCTCCCTGCACCTGATGTACCAGAAGATCTGAATCACCAATTACCAGTAATTGCCAGATATTCATGTCAACGGCCAAATTGAGCCTCAATATGCAAGCCTCATATTCTGCCATATTATTGGTGCACGAAAATCTAAGTTTTACGGATACCGGGTAATGTTGTCCTGTCTCTGATACCAAAACGGCTCCAATACCCACTCCCTTAAAATTTGCGGCTCCGTCAAAAAATATTCTCCAACCGTCGTACAATATATTATCCTACGAATGATACTTCTTCATCAGGAACATACGTTTTTAGTGGCTCGTATTCTCCTCCTACATGATTTTCCGCAAGATGGCCCGCTAATGCTTGTCCCTTAACCGCCTTTTGAGTCATATAGACGATGTCGAATTCACTCAACAATATCAGCCATTTTTCTAGCTTCCCTGTAGGCATGGGTTTCTGGAAGATGTACTTTAAAGGATCCATCATTGATATGAGATATGTGGTATAGGCACAAAAGTAGTGCCTCAGTTTCTTGGCTATCCAGGTCAAAGCACAACATGTGCGTTCCGGCAGAGAATACCGTGCTTCGTAGGGTGTGAACTTCTTACTCAGATAATATATGGATTGTTCTTTCTTTCCCGTCTCGTCATGTTGTCCCAAGACGCAACCGAAAGCCTCATCTAGTACAATGAGATAGAGTAGCAGCGGTCTACCAGGCTCTAGCGGGACTAGGACTGGCGATGTGGACAAATATTCTTTGATTTTGTCAAAAGCTTTCTGGTAGTCTTCTGTCCAACTGGTTGCGGCATCCTTCTTTAACATTTTGAAAATCGGCTCACAGATCACGATTGATTGTGCTATGAAGCGGCTGATATAATTGAGACGCCCCAAGAAACTCATCACGTCTTTCTTGTTCTTTGGAGGCGGCAAATACTGGATAGCTTGACCTTTGATGGGTCTAGCTCAATTCCTCGGGGGCTGATGATGAATCCTAACAGCTGCCGCTGCAGGGACTCCAAAGGCACATTTTGCGGGATTCAATTTCAAATTGTACCTCTGGATTCGATCAAAGAATTTCCTCAAGTCTACTATGTGATCTGTGCCCTTCTTGGATTTGATAATGACGTCATCCACATATACCTCTATCTCCTTGTGTATCATGTTGTGGAAATAGTTGTCATGGCTCTCATATAAGTGACCCCAGCATTCTTCAAACCAAACAACATAATTTTATAGCAGTACACCCCCACAGTGTAATAAAAGCTATTTTCTCGGCATCTTCTTCATCCATCCAGATATGATGATATCCCGCGAAGAAATCCACAAAGGATTGGAGTTCATGCTTGGCGCAGTTGTTGATAAATATGTGTATGTTGGGTAGTGTAAAATCATCTTTGGGACTTGATCTATTTAAGTCCCGATAGTCGACACATACTCTGACTTTCCCATCCTTCTTCGGAACCGGCACGATGTTGGCCAACCAAGTCGGATATTCAACCACTCTGAGAACCTTAGCTTTGATCTGTTTGGTGACTTCCTTTTTGATTTTCAAACTCATGTGTGTCTTGAACTTTTTGAGCTTTTGCTTTACATGCGGACACATCGGATTAGAGGGTAGCTTATGAGCCACTATAGATGTGCTCAAAACAGTCATATCATCATAAGACCATGCGAAAATGTCTTCATATTCTTTCAGGAAACGAGTGTACTCTTCATTTTCTGATGGTGACAGGTGAATGCTTATGCGAGTTTCTTTGACTATTTCGGAATTTCCCAAGTTAACTATCTCAGTCTCGTCCAGGTTGGACCTAAGTTTGTTCTCAAAACTCTCAATTTCTTTGACAATTTCCTCAGGTATTATATCTTCTTCTTCTATCTCTTCCGAGTCACTATCCTTATGTTGCGTTGTCTCATTACATGTCACAGTCGTTGGTTCATCAAGATAAGAAATAGTGATGCCGTAGAGAGAAAAAATGTAGAGAATAGTAATAAATAATAAAATAACAAGCCATTGATAAGTATCAAAATGTCAAACAAAAAGCGATTTTAATGATTCACACAAATGTTTCCAAAACAAAATACTGAAAATGTTTTAAAAATGCTTAAAAGAATTATTTTCAAAATAAGTGACACTAGCAGTAAGGCTACTCCGGGACTCGGTGGGCCCTTGATGATGTGACTGTCCAGTTCCTGAGAACAAGTCCTTTCTCCCCTGACTGGATGGCGAGGCCTTCCTCCTGCTCCTCATCCTCAACTATTACACTAGTCCATCTCTTCATCTTCTAAGAATAGATTCTTCAAACAAACTAGAAATTCATCTTCTTCAGATCTGTTACACCCTGCAATATTACGTCGATGTTACGTCTAGCAGTATTACATTACGATGTGTTATGCTTCACAATATTAAATTACGACGATGTTGCACCCTATGGTATTGCACGTTGAATTGGTCGTAAGGTAATTGACATCAGCCCAAGGAAAATTATTTGGAGATTATAAGGATTGTATTATTTCAAACAAGTGATAAGTAAATTCGTGGAGGTGAGAGGGTGAGCAAATCAAAGAAAATGAACTTCGTCGAAATTTGACATTTTGGGATAAAATATTGCCCGAGCTAAAATACCCAGTAATTATGGACTAGTACCATACATGGTACCACGTGTCCATGATAGTAAGGTGTATACGGTATGTTAAAAGTGGGTAGTATTTTAAGTAATTTGAGATAGTCCTTAATTATGTGGATAATTGATTAATGGTGGAGATAATTATGGTATTAAGTGGATAAGAGTCTTGTTGAGATTGCCACATGGCATAAGGTTAACCAAGGTGGAAAAATTATGCAAAATGAGTCACTAGGCAAAGCTATAATTTGTTTACACGTAAATATGGCTTAGTATCTTTATTGGAGAATTATAAGACCTTGCAAAGTTAAGCAAAAAAACATTTATATACCATTTACAAAGAGATAACAATGATCCAACGCGAACAATTCTATGAAACCTTACAAGATTCTTTGATTCTTTTACAAAATGAGTGCCAAGTTTCACTAAATACAGTGGATAATCTTGAAACATTTGTTGCTGATATTAATAGTGGAAGATGGGATGCAGTATTACCTCAAGTTTCTCAACTTAAGCTTCCTAGACATATACTTGAGGATTTGTATGAGAAGATAGTTTTGGAAATGATTGAACTTCGGGAGATGGATACTGCACGGGCTACTTTAAGACAAACAAACTTGATGGGTGTCATTAGAAAGGAGTAACCAGAAAGATATCTGAGGTTTGAAAATCTGCTAGTCCGGACTTACTTTGATCCACATGAGGCTTATACAGATTCAACCAAAGAAAAGAGGCGTGCAAAAATTGCACAAGGAATATCATACAGATTTTTCCCTACTTTAATCCTACGAAGACCAAATTATTTCACAATTAGCCAAATTGGCACTCTTTGGCTATGATTGCAATAACTTTGCAATTATAGCCCAATCATATGTTTTATACTATTTTTACTCAATAATTAGTCATTCATGTTTTAAATACTAATTAATCATTTTAATTTACTCTATTGAGCATCAATTTCATTTCTTATAATTATTTGCCATTTTTATAAATTATTTATCTATTTTATGGGGTATTTAACAATTAGCCACTTTTATTTTTTTAATTCTAGCCTAATTAATCCGGAAACCTAACCCAATTAATTAGCCCAAATAACCCAGCCCAGTCCTCACAAAATACTCGGCCCAATCCCTCATTCGATTTGAGCCGTTGATTAATTCAAATCAACGGCCCAGATTCATCCGTACCATATTTAACCCTAAACGACTACCCCCCATCTCTCATTTTCCCCTCTCATTTCTCAATGATCCGTCTCTCTGAATCCTCTCACCTCTCTCTCTAAACTCTCCCTCTACTGAGCCCTTGTCTCCCCTTCTCCGGCCACCTCCTCGCCTGAAACCATGTAGGCTTCACCTCTCACCAGCCTTATGGCTCCATCCTTTGCCTTGTGTCACCGTTTGGGGGTTCTCAAGTGAACCAGAGGTGGTTCGACTCCCATCTCCAATCTCATGCCATCTTTTCGGCCATCTATGGCGGTTCGAGTAAGATCTATCACCCTCCAGTTAAAAGCCGGTAAGATTTTGGGTTTTCTTCTTCTTCTTTGGGTTTTCTCTGGAAACCCTAACCTTAGACCCTCCAATTTCTTTAGATATGTAACATATCTGTGTATATTATGAGGTTTTTACATGTTTTCTTCAAAGATCTTCTAGTGTCCTAAAACGATTCTTCACTTTTCAAAACTAGGGTTTCAAGATCCTTTTTAAAAACAGTTCATTTCCTAATTTCCTAGCATTATATTGTGATTTTTACCATGTTTAAACATCATCTGAGCTTTTTCCTTTGCTCGGTTTCTCTGTTGTTAAAAGCCCCAAATTTCTGGGTTCAATCTGTGAGTCCGAGTTTATTTTGCAGTATTGTTTACCTATTCTAGCATGCTGCTGTACTTTCGTGTATATTTTATGTGTTCTTGTGATTTATTTCTCTATAATCACTGTTAGGGTTTCTGATTCTTTGTCGCCTATGCCTAAACCATGCTTGCCTAACTGGTTCCTTTAATTACTTGCTATTTTCTGGGATGAATCCTTAATTTCATGATTAGGGTTTTTGATTTTTGCTTAGTATATGATATTCCGTTCAAATCGATACTGTTTTAGCATTTTGAATCTCTGAATAAGTATGTTTAGTACTTTATTGATTTTTCATATCATACTCTCTACTGATTTTCGGGTATTTCCCTAAATTGTGATATTTTACTCTGAGTAATACTGATTGCCTGACTTTGAGTATTTCCTTATTTGTGTGGTACTTCCTTGATTGATACTGATTCCCTGTGTTTTGAATCTCACTCGATATTTTCTTGTTAATTTCCAGAATTATCTCTTGCCTTATTTCTATGAATAAACTTGCTGTCAATTAGTTCTTATACACTTTCCTTAATTAGGATATTCTGTATTTAGTCTTAATCACATGCTCTATGCTTTTACTACTACTTATATGTTAAAATCAGCTTCTCAAGTGATTTCTTTCCTTGTTTATCACTGTTTGTTACCGTTGAACATTGACTCCTTAATTAAAAGGAGTACTTATATTAATTGGATTCTAATTAGAGTTTATTTCTATAATTGTGATGAACTATTATTTGTTGCCTTATTTCTGCCTATTCTCAAAACTATATATACTCTACTCTCTCATTAACAAAGACACGAACAATACACTGTTCTGAACTCTCTCACACACATTTACATTCTCTCTCGTTATTCTTGCTGTTTACTTGCTATTCTTAGTTGGCTGCAAGCCAAGTCTGAGAAACTATACACTCTACTGCTCTGTACTCTAATGTTCTTCACTCTACTGCTCCCCATTCTGCACTTATTCTCTCATTTAACTGGTATGTTTTCAGTTTAACTTAAAGCTTCAAAACAACATGTTTCTTTTGGTATTACAGTTCCTTCTATTTCTACTATGCTTTTACTTATGGTTCTATTGTGTACTATGTAATTAGCAATTCTACTTTCACTTTAATAGTATGATTGTTAAGCTGTCCTATCCTTCCTTAGATTCAACATGTTATCTCCCCTGGCACACCCCTCAATCTGATTCTGTTAGTTTTTGGCCTGAACCTATTTATGAAGAAACTGTTTCTGTGGTTGTTAAGTGCTATAATACCTTAGTACTTCTCTGGTGCTAACTCGTATGCAAATCTATACCTATGAGTGTCATACTTGTCCCCTACCCCTCACTCCCTGCTTCTGAGTGTTAAACTGACTTGGTTCTTATTTCTTGCCCTATGTGTAATGTTCTGATCCTGAGACTCTGATTGTCTTACCCTCTTCCCTTTCAAACTGTTTTCACTAAGTAACATTCTTGTTCTTCAAAATTTATTTCAAACAAGTTATTTTCAAAAGCTGTTTTCCTACTTGATCTTTTTAAAACTATGAGGACTTCCACTATACTCTTAGACATTAGGTTCTGCCCCTCTTGTGTGAGAATTTCCTTGGGACCCTTGAGCTCCCGCTGAACTTGACACACAAGATCTGGCCTTTCCACACTGCACTTACTCCATCTTGGCTATGAAATGTGGGTGTGAGCACTGCTCGGGATCCTTTGAGATCCTTAGGGAACTCTGACTCACCTGGATCATGTGAAAGGTTGTGAATAGAATGGAAATGAGGCATTCTGGAGATTATGGGCCTATCAGTAGGCTCCCTATAGTATAAATTCTTCCTTTTCTTTATTCAGTTGTGTAATTCATACAAATAGCCTATAATAATTATTTGTAAACAACTATTGGGGATGGATAGTGCAAAGGGAAAATGGTAGTTATGCATGTTATAAATATTAAAGGGTGGAAACCATGCTATTAGGTTTACATTCCTTATTTGCGCAATAGAATCATGTTTAGGATCAACATGTACAAAGCATATCATGCATTAAAAATCATGCTATTTAGGCTTTATGAACATTGTTTCAGCATCTTGTTTCAGTACTGTCATTCATCACTTACAAAATTCTGTGATAGGGTAAATAATGTTAATAATTGGTATCTTCTGCAATCATGTTTCATATTGCTATGCGCACTTAGAGATCCTGTTTAGGATAAACGACACTAAAATAAACTGCCACTCTTGTATCTTCTGAAATCATGCTTAATGCTGTAATTATGGTGCAATTAGAAATCCTGCTTAGGACTCTGTATATGCATCATTCTGCATCCCTACCTGTTCATTAGATACCATGTTTTAGGATTTCATTCATACTCGCTTAACAACACCTAGTCTAACTAGTGATGCATGTAAAAGGTATAAAACACTTCACTCAGTTTCTCTAAAACAACTGGCAACAATTCTGTGTTGTGAACAATCTAGAACATCATGTGTAGTTAATAATTTGCAACAGTCCTTCTAACAATTCAGATAATTAGTATACACTGTCCCTCGACTAGGCAAGTCTTCGGTAATCAGCCATAAAGAAATAAAACCAGAACTGTCCTTTGTGATTAGTGTTCAACTGTCAGCATGTTTAAAACCAGTAGGCAAGCCTGATTAAGACTTCCTCTCTGAGTTATGCAATAAATCTGTCTTTGTGTTATCACTTAGATACCATGCTTAGGATCTGAACCTGAATCTGGACCTTAACTGTGTATGAGTCATGTTGTTTATGTGTACTATGTGTGGAGGTACTTGTGCCTTTTCTCTGCTTTTCTGTGTTTTCCCCTAATTGCAGTCCTACATGTTCTTATCTGTCGCCTTAGTATTTTTCCTTCAAACCTGAGGGTCTGCCTAGAAAATCCCTTATAGGATAGAAGTCCTAAATTCCTCCGGGACTGATAGGAAGGAACGGGTAACAGCATGAAATAGAGATCGAGACCAACACTCGATTTAGTTACTTTTACGGGGTGGGAAAGGGTAGATATGGATATGATGACCGGTACGCTAATACAACGTGTAGCCCCTCTTTGAGGAGTGATTACCGGGTATTGTACTGATGTGATCCATATTATTATAAACCTAGGATAACCTTTATATGCTTAGATCGTAACCCTTTCAAAATATAACCTTCTTTACTATTTTCAAACATCTGCATGCTTAAGACTTAAATCCCCTCTTATTTGAGCCTTTATTTGTTTGTTTGCTAAAGCCGTACAAATTCACAAAAGCTGTTTGGCCGGGAACCACACTTGTCGATCCTGAGGGGTGCCTAACACCTTCCTCTTAGGATAATTTCAAGCCCTTACCCTATCTCTCGTTAACAACGTAGTTGTAAATGAACCCCTTTGGTGTCCTAACGCACCTTTAAAAATCGTTAGGTGACGACTCTAAAAAACACAAACCCCTTTCCCAAAAGGAAAGAGTTTTCCCCAACCGAATGTTATAAACCCGATCTCCGCGAGGAAAGATGGGGCGCGACAACATGGTGACTCTGCTGGGGATTATAGGCTTTTACCAGTATAAACCGCTTTGTGAATTTGCCCGAGTATGCTTTGTTTGATATTTTGAACCCTTTCATTTTCTCCCTCTATGTGCAATTAATTATTTTTCGAATATTTATTCCCTCCAAAAAGCAAAACTGACATGTTTTTCTATTTTCTTCCTTTGTAACCGCTTTAAATCATAACTGTTGTATTTACTGCTGTAACGACCCGACCGGTCGTTTTGAGCTCTAGTGAGTCGTTCAGTGGTTTGAAGTCATGAGCAGACCCATTTCAGGTATTATGACTTGCAGGTGTAGTCGGAATTGAATTTCGGAAAGTTAGAGTTGAATTGGAAAGAAAATTCTCATTTCAGAAGCCTTAAGGTGGAAGAATCAACTAAGATTGGAATTTTGAGTAAACGACCTCCGAATCAAGATTTGAAGGTTCCTGCAGTTTCGTATGATAATTTCGGACTTAGGCGTATGTCCGGATCGGGTTTTGGATAACCCGGGAGCGTTTCGATCCATATTGTGGAAGTCAGCATTTTTAAAGAAATTTCCTAAGTTTGGCTTGAAGCGCATTTCAACGATATTAATGTCCGCTTGGGATTCCTAGTCTGGGAATAGCATTGTATGGTGATTCTGGAGTTGGGAGCGCGATCAGAAGTAAATTTGGATGTCCGTAGGTCATTTTGGAGTCATATGGCTAAAGATAGGAATTTGAAGGTTTTTGAGAAATCCGACCGGAAGTGGAAATTTTGATATCGGGGTCGGAATGTGATTCCGGAAGTTGGAGCAGGTCCGTAATGTTGAATATGACTTGTGTGCAAAATTTGAGGTCAATCGGACGTGATTTGATAGGTTTCGGCATCGGATGTTGAAGTTGGAATTTCTAAGTTCATAAAGTTCGAATTTTAGTGCGATCCGTGATTTCGGCGTTGTTTGATGTGATTTCGAGGCTCGACTAAGTTCGAATGAGGTATTGGGACTGGTTGCTAGTTTTGGTTGAGGTCTCGGAGGCCTCGGGCGTGTTTCGGATGCTCAACGGGTCGATTTTTGCCTTGAGAGGGTTGCTGGTTTTCTGGTGTGAGTGCAACTGGTTTTTACTCTATGCGATCACATAGAAGGATTTGGAGGCTGCTTGGATTTGGTCTATGCGATCACGGGTAGTTATTTGCGATTGCATAGAAGGATTTGTGAAGGCTGCTGGGTTGTCCTATACGATCGCAGGGTCTGGTGTGCGAACGCATAGAGGAAAGGGGAGCTGGGGGCCTGGGGGCCCTTTAGCCTATGCGAATGCAGGTAGGGGACCACGATCGCGGAGTGTTGGCTCGAGGAAGCTCTGCGAACGCGCTCGTGGGTATGCGAACGCAGAGAGTAAATGGGGGCCTGGGCAGATTAGTTTATATGCGAAATGTTGGGCATTTCTTTCATTTGTTTCATGGATGTGGGCGAGTTTGAGGAGGTTCAGGAGGGGTTTTCCACCAAGCATCACTAGGTAAGTAAATTCCTCCCGTTTTAAAGTTAAATACAAGATTTTATGCATGAATTAGACACGGAAATTGGTAGGAAATTGAGAAATCTTAAAGGAACCTAGAAAATGGTAATTTGGGGTTTTAGCCACGAATTTGAGCATGGAATTTAGAGTAAATTATATATTTGAACTAGTAAAGCTATGGGTAGAATATATCTTCGAGAAATTTCGGATTTCGGGCACGTGGGCCCGAGGGCATTTTGGTCATTTCGCGAAGCGTGGTTGGGAAGTTATATAATTTGAAATTGTTGCAAATATTAGAGTATATTTTCATTGGTTTGTCGTTGTTTGGATAGTTTTGGGGCGTTGTGCGTCTGTTGGAGTCGTCGGAAGGGCTTGGGAGCCGGTTATGGAATTTCGGAGCGAGGTAAGCCTTTCTAACTTTGTGAGGGGGAATTGTCCCCCTAGGTGAACTAATTAAGTATGTGTTACTATCTGTGGGGGCTACGTACGCACGAGGTGACGAGAGTCCGTGCGTAGCTACTATTATGCCATGTCCGGGTAGCCTAGGACCCACTAGCATGCCTTACTTGTTGTACTTGTGATCTTGTCTGTAATATTAGACTGCTAATATAATTGAAATTGAAATTTAATGACTAAAGAAGATTAGGGTTTATTTTCTTAAGCATATAAAAAGAGAATTGATTTCCTTCGCGGGCAATTGTATTTCCGGATAAGGTTATATTATTAAACATTATAAAAACTTGGCAAGTGGATTTCGAGAAAGGATTTAAATACTATTTCGAGGTTTTCAAAAGAGGAACCTGTTATTTACTTGGGTATTTGTTTTCCCGACGTAGTCGGGGTGGACTGTTGATTGTGCATGACTGCATGTGACCGCTTCGCAATTTATATTCCGTGCGGGGAGTGTTATTTCCCCCACTCTCATATGAGCGGGCCGTACGCCACGACGAGATTGAAGGAAATATTATGGTTCGGGCCGTTCGACCCTCGGCGGTGCACAAAGATGATTATTATGATGGCTCAGGCCGGTTGTCCTTATCCCGTATGCGCATGCTGGATTGTTAAATGTATTCATGGTTTTTGAAGTGATAAGATATTTGGGGGAAAATAAAGAAGTAATTGTTTAGTTAAGATTTTTGGGGAAAAACAAAGAAGAAATTTGTTTATTTAATATTTGGGTGAAAATGAGGAAGTAGTAACTGTTTATTAACCTCCAGTATTTATTTGGATTTCAGTGCCTTGTATACGTTTGCTGCTTTATTACCTTTACATTCCTACCGTGTTCATCATATGCTATTAAATTAATTACTTGGACCTTAGTGAGTGTCTAATTCGACCTCTTGTCACTACCTCTCTGAGGTTACGCGGGCGACTTACTGAGTACACGTTGTTTTTGTACTCATGCTACACTTGCTGTGCATTTTTATTGCACATGTACTTTCATAGTGACATAGCTGGTTTGGAGACTTAGGCGAGCTGCACCATCCGGATGCGATCCGCAGCTGACAAGTCTCCCTCGTACTGTATTTATTTTCATTTTAAATTCTTTGTCCAATTTGTATTTCAGACAAGATTTGTAACGATTGTATAATTTCTTAGAAATTTGCTCATGTACTCATGACACCAGGTTCTGGAGTGTGTTTGGGATATAATTGCTAAAATGGAATATGTACACAATTGCAGTTACTTGACGGATTTTATTTAGTTATTATGTAATAAAGTGAAAGGAAATGATTTTCATAAAAGTTAAAACATGAATTTATTTCGACTATTTAAATGATTGGCTTACCTGACAATGGTGTCCGACGCCATCACGACCTTAGGAATTTTTGGGTCGTGGCCACCGCTTTCCTAACGTGAAAATACATGACAACATGTTTTTAATGCTTTATTATTGCATAATCATGCTCAACATTCATACTACACTCGTGCCAAACGAAATACTATAGCAACGCTTGATGAGTGGTTGCGCTCTTCCTATATTATTACCCCCTAAATTTGGAAAGGCTTATTTGCGGTAAAATTAGTCGATTAGCGGTGCAGTCGACGGTTCCGTGCCTTTCCCCTTTGAGTTGTCCGCTCAAGGGTACCAGTCTATAATCCCATAGAAACTTTACTCCGTTATGTTGTTTCATGCATCATGGTCAAACCTAGCCAGGCTAAAGTGTGGTCCGCACGATAGCTTTTAAGATTGCCTTATCCAAAAGTCCACTGGGTTTCCCTAAACCCAAACGGACATCATCACGTTCTGTGCATTTATTTGAAGAACTAAATGCTTTATGCTAATTGTTGATGTTAAATAGTCGAGTCTGGTGGGGCTAAGGGCCTAATCTTGTTTGCCTTGCAGAAAAATGAGGCACGAAGTCCCCAGATTCGGCATGGTCTCCAATATCCATCCAATATTTCTAAGTTGGTGGGAAGATTTACATTCTAGTGAAACTCTCGTCAGAAAATACTTGGGCAATCTACCATCTCTCCTAGAAATCCATCCTAACAACATGATAATAGAGGCTGCTACCCTTTTCTGGGATTGTGAAAGGTCCGTATTCCTCTTTGGGGACATTGAAATGACACCTTTGCTGGAGGAAATAGGAGGAGTGGCTGGCCTAGTATGGGAAACCCCGGGGTTGCTAATGCCTGAGAACCGCACAGGCAAAGGTTTCCTCAAAATGATGGGTCTGAAGAAGAATGCAGAACTGGTATGCTTAAAGAAGTCATACATCCCTTTTGACTACTTGTCCGAAAGGTACAGTCACAGCAAATCATACCTTACCTACCACGACGAGTTTGCTATCACATCCTTGTAACACATCTATCATAGAGTATTCGTCTTCATGTTTTTCTTCTTGGGTCTGATTGTGTTTCCAATAAAGAAGGAGAGAATCCACACTAGACTGGCCATGGTAACCAAGACACTAATGGAAGGAACTGATGGGCAAAACTTCAGCATTGTGCCCATGATCATTGCAGACATATATCGAGCCTTGGAAAAGTGTCAACGAGGGGCAAAACACTTCGAAGGCTGCAATCTACTACTTCAGCTTTGGCTCATGGAACATCTCCAAAAGGACGAATACGAACAAGAAATTCATCAAAGAGTTTGGGATGACCACATCGCTTTCCACCATCCAAAGCGAATGAATTACATCCCTGACATGTTTGCTAAGCCTGAGAATGCCAAAGGATGGTTCGAACTCTTTGATAATCTGACTGAAGAACAGGTTCAGTGGATGTTCGAGTGGTTTCCGACAGAGGAGTTCATCGTCCGTTCTAGAGATGCACTGTTCCTAATACTAATTGGTCTAAGAGGAACATACCCTTAAGTTCCTCTTCGAGTTATGAGGCAAGCGGGTAGGAAGCAAGTCATACCCAGGGTCGAAAAGATGAGCCATCTTCGAGCTGACTTCCAAAATGAAGATAGTCCTCACAAGTGCCAAGCCCAGCACATGTGGCACTGCAAGACTGTAATGGAGAAAGACACCATCGATCCATACATATATCATGCCGGTTATACCCTTTTCTATCCTGGTTGGTTGGCAGAAAATTGGGGTGGTCCGAGCGAGCCAGGGTTCGTTCAGGGCCACAGGGTTATAGATGAAAAGGCCGAGGCACAAGTCAAAAACAACCAGCTGCGCAAGAGGATCCGTGAGTGTGAGGACGAGCACCGTGAAATACATGAGTACTCTAACAAGAAACTGATCGGGAATGGAAGGATATGGATATCAACACTAACAAAAGGTTAGGGTATTTGGAAGAGGCATAGTGGAGCTCGAGAAAAAATTTCTCAAAAGGATTGAAGACTTTTAAAAGGTTGAAGGGACCGACGGAGGACATCTAGCCAGAGCATACCTGTTGCTGGGACTTCGCGAGTTGGGGAAACTGTACGAGGGAAACAAGAATGCCGAGTCCAGGGAAGATCCTTTTGGGACCAAGTAGATAGGAATGTCTTTCTTCTACTTTATCAATGTAATAAGGCCAATGACCATTAGTGACCTTTACTTCCTATTTATTTAGTGTCGTTTTGAGATTCGTATATTTTCTTATCAATTAAATGAGGCATTTAGCATCTTAAGTTCTCCAAATCAATTTGTCGCTAGGCCTACCTCGGGCACAAAAGAGGTCCCCAAATTAGGACGCACTTTACATTCCCGCACTATGTGTTTAAATACTGCAATACTTTTCATAATCCTCACTGACTTGGCTACCTTTTGTTTTGTTTTACTCTTTCTTTATTTATTTATTACCCTCCCCAAAGGTTAGTTCGTGCACTCTGGCATCATCATCCTATCTTACAAGATCCAGGGGCCCTCCACCCTTTCCTCCTCTTAGTCCTCCCAAAGGCAATAACAAAGGCAAAAAGAAAATGGAAGATTCAGGCAACAGCAGAAATCTAAATGTGGTTGAACGGGTAGAGGCCACTGATGGCCAGGGTATTCGGCTTCAGAATGAAACTGTGTCGCAACTGGAACGGAAGTTGTTAAAGTTTCAAGAAGAGCTTGATCAAGTTCGAAATATGGCAAACCTGTCATTCTCCCTCAACGTCGCAGACGTCAACATCCAGAATCCTACACCTCCTCAAAACATCCTAAAACAGCAAAACCATCCCGCAGCTCATCATCACACCACCCCACCAAAGAACCAAACTCTTCCAGCACACTGCAATGCCTGTCATACTCCAAACAACACTCCACTGCTTATCCCAGAACCTAAGAACTCCACAAATGAACATTTCCACACTCATGCGCCAGGCCACCATAACAATCCCATCTACGTTGAGACCATGCCACACTCCACTCCCCTTATCACATACACACCTGAGTCTGACGAAGAGGACCTGCTTATCAAGAACTTGGCCGAGGAACTTAGGAAGCTGACTAGCCGGGTTCAAGGCG
>ML305362.1:0-13096 GCA_005239505.1 Nicotiana paniculata | reverse complement strand
CACGACTGGCGGAATTCCAGTTTAATTGCAAGAAAAGGCGAAAAAATGTAACTTGATCATTTCTAAGTGTTGGTTATGGTTCCTTGGGTCTTATTGGATGTCCCGAAAAAATATCATGCGATCCGGTAACGGCTCCATACCAAGGAGTCCGACCTAGACCATGGCAGGCGATAATATAGGCCTGACTAGCGGAATTCCAGTTTAATTGCCATAAAATACCAAAAATGTAACTTGATCATTGTGAAGCGTTGGTTATTTTTCCTTGGGTCGTATTTGATATCCCGGAAGAATACCATGCGTCCACTACCTGCTTCGTACCAAGGCGTCCGGCCTGGACCATGGCAGGCGATAAAACATGCACGACTGGCGGAATTCCAGTTTAATTGCCATAAAATACCAAAAATGTAACTTGATCATTGTGAAGCGTTGGTTATTTTTCCTTGGGTCGTATTTGATATCCCGGAAGAATACCATGCGTCCACTACCTGCTTCGTACCAAGGCGTCCGGCCTGGACCATGGCAGGCGATAATACAGGCACGACTGGCAGAATTCTAGTTTAATTGCCATAAAATGACAAAAATGTAACTTGATCATTTCGAAATGTTGGTTATAGTTTCTTCTGTAGTATTTGATGTCCCGAACAAATATCATGCGATCTGGTACAGGCTCCGTACCAAGGCGTCCGGCTTGGACCACGGCAGGTGATAATACATGCAGGATTGGCGGAATTCCAATTTAATTGCCATAAAATGCAAAAAAATGTAACTTGAACATTTAGAAGAGTTGGTTATGGTTCCTTGGGTCGTATTTGTTGTCCCGAACAAATATCATGCGATCCGGCACCGTTTACGTACCAAGGCGTCAGGCCTGGACCATGGCAGGCGATAATACAGGCTCGACTGGCGGAATTCCAGTTTAATTGCCATAAAATGCCAAAAAATTTCTAACTTGATCATTTCGAAGCATTGGTTATGGTTCCTTGGATTATATTTGCTGTTCCGGACTAATATCATGCGATCCGGTACCGACTCCGTACCAAGGCGTCCGGCCAGGACCATGTCAGGCGTAAATACAGGCACGACTGGCAGAATTCCAGTTTAATTGCCATAAAATGCAAAAACAAATGTAACGTGATATTTTCGAAGCGTTGGTTATGGTTCCTTGGGTCGTATTTGATGTCCCGAACAAATATCATGCGGTCCAGTACCGGCTACGTACCAAGGCGTCCGACCTGGACCATGACAGGTGATAATAAAGGCACGACTGGCGGAATTCTAGCTTAATTGCCATAAAATGTCAAAAAATGTAACTTGATCATTTCGAAGCGNCTGTACCGGCTCCGTACGAAGGCGTTCGTCCAGGACCATAGGAGGCGATAATAACGACTGGCGAAATTCCAGTTTAATTTCCATAAAATGCCAAAAAATGTAACTAGATCATTTCGAAGCTTTAGTTATGGTTCCTTGGATTGTATCTGATGTCCCAGAAAAATATCATGTGATCCAGTACCGGCTCTGTACCAAGGCGTCCAGCCTGGACCATGGCAGGCGATAATACATGCACGACTGGCGGAATTCCAGTTTAATTGCCATAAAATGCCAAAAATGTAACTTGATCATTGTGAAGCGTTGGTTATTTTTCCTTGGGTCGTATTTGATATCCCAAAAGAATACCATGCGTCCAGTACCGGCTTCGTACCAAGGCGTCCGGCCCGGACCATGGCAGGCGATAATACAGGCACGACTGGCAGAATTCCAGTTTAATTGCCATAAAATGCCAAAAATGTAACTTGATCATTTCGAAATGTTGGTTATAGTTTCTTCTGTAGTATTTGATGTCCCGAACAAATATCATGCGATCTGGTACAGGCTCTGTACCAAGGCGTCTGGCTTGGACCACGGCAGGTGATAATACATGCAGGATTGGCGGAATTCCAATTTAATTTCCATAAAATGCAAAAAAATGTAACTGGAACATTTAGAAGTGTTGGTTATGGTTCCTTGGGTCATATTTGATGTCCCGAACAAATATCATGCGATCCGGCACCGGTTCCGTACCAAGGCGTCAGGCCTGGACCATGGCAGGCGATAATACAGGCTCGACTGGCGGAATTCCAGTTTAATTGCCATAAAATGCCAAAAAATTCTAACTTGATCATTTCGAAGCATTGGTTATGGTTCCTTGGATCATATTTGCTGTTCCGGACTAATATCATGTGATCCGGTACCGACTCCATACCAAGGCGTCCGGCCGTGACCATGGCAGGCTATAATACAGGCACGATTGGTGGAATTCGAGTTTAATTGCCATAAAATGCCAAAAATTCTAACTTGATCATTTCGAAGCGTTGGTTATGGTTCCTTGGATCATATTTAATGTTACGGAGAAATATCATATGATCCGGAACCGGCTCCGTACCAAGGAATCTCACATGGACCATGGCAGGCGATAATACCGGCACGACTGGCGGAATTCCAGATTAATTGCCATAAAATGCAAAAAAATGTAAAGTGATCATTTCAAAGCATCGGTTATGGTTCCTTGGGTCGTATTTGATCTCTCAGAAAAACATCATGCGATTCAGTACCGGCTCCGTACCAAGCCGTCCGTCCTGGACCATGGTAGGCGATAATACAGGCACCACTAGCGGAATTCCAGTTTAATTGCTATAAAATGCAAAAAAAATGTAACTTTATCACTTCGAAGCGTTNTCCGGCCTGGACCATGGTAGGCGATAATACAGGCACCACTAGCGGAATTCCAGTTTAATTGCTATAAAATGCAAAAAAAATGTAACTTTATCACTTCGAAGCGTTAGTTATGGTTCCTTGGGTCGTATTTGATATCCCGGACAAATATCATGCGATCCGGTACCGGATCCGTACTAAGGCGTCTGGCCGGGACCATGGCAGGCTATAATACAGGCACAACTGGCGGAATTCCAGTTTAATTGCCATAAAATGCAAAAAAAATTTAACGTGATCATTTTGAAGAGTTGGTTATGGTTCCTTGGGACATATTTTATGTCCCGAACAAATATTATGCGAACCGGTACGACCTACGTACCAAGGCGTCCGGCCTAGACCACGACAGGTGATAATACAGGCACGACTGGCGGAATTCCAGTTAAATTGCCATAAACGTCCAAAAAATGTAACTTGATCATTTCGAAGCGTTAGTTATGGTTCCTTGGGTCGTATTTGATGTCCCGAAAAAATATCATGTGATCCGGAACCGTCTCCGTACCAAGGCGTCCGGCCAGGACCAAGGCAAGCGAGAATACGGGCACGACTGGCCGAATTGTAGTTTAATTGTCATAAAATGCAAAAAAAAAAAATGTAACTTGATCATTTCGAAGCGTTGGTTATGGTTCCTTGGGTCATATTTGATGTCCCGGACAAATATCATGCGGTCCAGAACCGGCTACGTAACAAGGCGTCCGGCCTGGACCACGACTAGCGATAATATAGGCACGATTGGCAGAATTCTAGTTTAATTGCCAAAATGCCAAAAAAATATAACTTGATAATTTCAAAGCGTTGGTTATTGTTCCTTGGGCCGTATTTGATGTCGAGGACAAATATCATGAGATCCGGTACCGGCTACGTACCAAGGCGTCCAGCCTGAACCATGGCAGGTGATAATACTGGCAAGACTGGAGGAATTCCAGTTTTATTGCCATAAAATGCCAAAAAATGTAACTTGATCATTTTAAAGCATTGGTTATGGTTCCTTGGGTCGTATTTGATGTCCCGGACAAATATCATGCGATCCGGTACCGGCTCCGTACCAAGGCATCCGACTGGGACCATGGCAGGCGATAATACAGGCACGACTTACGGAATTCCAGTTTAATTGCCATAAAATCCAAAAAAATGTATTGATCATTTAGAAGCGTTGCTTATGGTTCCTTGGGTCGTATTAGATGACCCGGAAAAATATCATGCGATCCGGTACCGGTCCCTTACCAACCCTCAGGCGTGGACCATGGCAGGCGATAATAACGACTGGCGAAATTCCAGTTTAATTGCCATAACATGCCAAAAAATGTAACTTGATCATTTCGAAGCGTTAAATATGGTTCCTTGGGTTGTATTTTATGTCCCGGACAAATATCATGCAATCCGGTACTGGTTCCATACCAAGGCGTCCGGCTTGGACAATGGCAGTCTATAATACAGGCACGACTGGTGGAATTCCTTTCTAATTGCCAGAAAATGCAAAAACAATGTAACGTGATCATTTCGGAGCATTGGTTATGGTTCCTTGAGTCGTGTTTGATGTCCCGGATAAATATCATGCGATCCAATACCGACTACATACCAAGGCGTCCGGCATGGACCACGTCAGGCGATAATTCAAGCACGACTGGCAGAATTCCAGGTTAATTGCCATAAAATGCCAAAAAGTGTAACTTGATCATTTCGAAGCGTTAGTTATGGTTCCTTGGGTCGTATCTGATGTCCCTGACAAATATCATGCGATCCGAAACCAGAACCGTACTAAGGCGTCTGGCCGGGACCATGGCAGGCATAAATAAAGGCACGACTGGCGGAATTCCAATTTAATTGCCATAAAATGCAAAAACAAATGTAACGTGATATTTTTGAACCGTTGGTTATTTTTCCTTGGGCCGTATTTAATGTACCAGACAAATATCATGTGATCCAATACTGGCTAAGTACCAAGGCGTCCGGCCTGAACCACGATAGGTGATAATACAGGAACGACTGGCGGAAATCTAGTTTAATTGCCATAAAATGCCAAAAAATGTAACTTGATCATTTCGAAGCTTTGGTCATGGTTCCTTGGGTCGTATTAGATGTCTCGGACAAATATGATGCAATCCGGTACCGGCTCCGTACGAAGGCATCCGGCCACGACCATAGGACGCGATAATAACGACTAGCGAAATTCCAATTTAATTTTCATAAAATGCCAAAAAATGTAACTTGATCATTTAGAAGCGTTAGTTATGGTTCCTTGGGTTGTATTTGATGTCTCAGAAAAATATCATGTGATCCGGTACCGGCTCCGTACCAAAGCGCCCGGCCTGGACCATGGCAGGCGATAAAACATGCACGACTGGCGGAATTCCTGTTTAATTGCAAGAAAATGCCAAAAAATATAACTTGATCATTTTGAAGTGTTGGTTATGGTTCCTTGGATCGTATTTGATTTCCCGTACAAATATCATGTGATCCGGTAACGGCTCTGTACCAAGGCGTCCGGCCTGGACCATGCCAGGCGATAATACAGGCCTGACTGGTGGAATTCCAATGTAATTGCCATAAAATGCCAAAAATGTAACTTGATCATTTTGAAGCTTTGGTTATGGTTCTTTGAGTGGTATTTTATGTCCCGAATAAATATCATGTGATCCAGTACCGACTCCGTACCAAGGTGTCCGACCTTGATCATGGAAGGCGATAATACATGCATGACTGGCGGAATTCCAGTTTAATTGCCATAAAATGCTAAAACATGTAACTTTATCATTTCGAAGCACTAGTTATGGTTCCTTGTGTCATATTTGATGTCTCGGACAAATATCATGCCATCCGGTCCAGCTCCGTACAAAGGCATCCGGCCTGCACCATGGCAAGCGATAATACAGGTACGTCTGGCGGAATTCCAGGTTAATTGCCAGAAAATGCCAAAAAGTGTAACTTGATCATTTCGAAGCGTTAGTTACGGTTCCTTGAGTCGTATCTGATGTCCCTGACAAATATCATGCGATCCGAAACCGGAACCGTACTAAGGCGTCTGGTCGG
Source organism: Nicotiana paniculata (assembly GCA_005239505.1). Taxonomy (NCBI): domain Eukaryota; kingdom Viridiplantae; phylum Streptophyta; class Magnoliopsida; order Solanales; family Solanaceae; genus Nicotiana; species Nicotiana paniculata. The sequence goes on along the minus strand of ML305362.1, from coordinate 7,321 downwards.
GACCATGGCAGGCGTAAATACAGGCACGACTGGTGGAATTCCAATTTAATTGCCATAAAATGCAAAAACAAATGTAACTTGATATTTTTGAACCGTTGGTTATAGTTCCTTGGGCCATATTTAATGTACCAGACAAATATCATGTGATCCAATACTGGCTACGTACCAAGGCGTCTGGCCTGAACCACGACATGTGATAATACAGGCACGACTGGCGGAAATCCAGTTTAATTGCCATAAAATGCCAAAAAATGTAACTTGATCATATCGAAGCTTTGGTCATGGTTCCTTGGGTCGTATTAGATGTCTCGGACAAATATGATGCAATCCGGTACCGGATCCGTACGAAGGCATCCGGCCACGACCATAGGAGGCGATAATAACGACTAGCGAAATTCCAATTAAATTTTCATAAAATGCCAAAAAATGTAACTTGATCATTTAGAAGCGTTAGTTATGGTTCCTTGGGTTGTATTTGATGTCCCAGAAAAATATCATGTGATCCGGTACCGGCTCCGTACCAAAGCGCCCGGCCTGGACCATGGCAGGCGATAAAACATGCACGACTGGCGGAATTCCTGTTTAATTGCAAGAAATTGCCAAAAAATATAACTTGATCATTTCGAAGTGTTGGTTATGGTTCCTTGGATCGTATTTGATATCCTGTACAAATATCATGCGATCCGGTAACGGCTCCGTACCAAGGCGTCCGGCCTAGACCATGCTAGGCGATAATACAGGCCTGACTGGTGGAATTCCAATGTAATTGCCATAAAATGCCAAAAATGTAACTTGATCATTTCGAAGCTTTGGTTATGGTTCTTTGAGTGGTATTTTATGTCCCAAACAAATATCATGCGATCCGGTACCGACTCCGTACCAAGGTGTCCGACCTTGATCATGGAAGGCGATAATACAGGCATGACTGGCGGAATTCCAGTTTAATTGCCATAAAATGCCAAAAATTGTAACTTTATCATTTCGAAGCACTAGTTATGGTTCCTTGTGTCATATTTGATGTCTCGGACAAATATCATGCCATCCGGTCCAGCTCCGTACAAAGGCATCCGGCCTGCACCATGGAAAGCGATAATATAGGCACGTCTGGCGGAATTCCAAATTAATTGCCATAAAATGCCAAACAATGTAACTTGATAATTTTGAAGCGTTGGTTATGGTTCCTTGGTTCGTATTTGATGTTCCGGACAAATATCATGCGATCCGGTACCATCTCCGTATAAAGGCGTCCGGCCTGGACCATGGCAGGCGATAATACAGGCACGCATGGCGGAATTCCAGTTTAATTGCCATAAAATTCCAAAAATGTTACTTGGTCATTTCGAAGTGTTGGTTATGGTTCCTTGGGTCATATTTGATGTCCCAGACAAATATCATGCGATCCGGTACCGGCTCCGTACCAAGGCGCCCAGTCTGGACCGTGGCAGGCGATAATACAGGTACGACTAGCAGAATTCTAGTTTAATTTCCATAAAATGCCAAAAAATTTAACTTGATCAGTTCAAAGCATTGGTTATGGTTCCTTGGGTCGTATTTGAAATCTGGGACAAATATCATGCAACCCGGTACAGACTCCGTACCAAGGCGTCTGGCCTGGACCATGGCAGGCGATAATACAGGCACGACTGGCGGAATTCCAGTTTAATTGCCATAAAATTCAAAAACGTGTAACGTGATCATATCGAAGCATTGGTTATGGTTCCTTGGGTCGTATTTGATGTCGTGGAAAAATATCATGCGATCCAGTACCGGCTACGTACTAAGGCGTACGGCCTGGACCATGGCAGGCGATAGTACAGGCTCGACTGGCGGAATTCCAGTTTTATTACTATAAAATGCCAAAAAATGTAACTTGATCATTTCAAAGCGTTGTTTGTGGTTCCTTGGTTCGTATTTGATGTCCCAGACAAATATCTTGCGATTCGGTACTAGCTCCGTACCAAGGCGTCTGGCCTGGACCATGGCAGGCGATAATACAAGCACGATTGAAGGAATTCCAGTTTAATTGCCATAAAATGCCAAAAAAAGTAACATGATCATTTCAAAGCGTTATTTATGTTTCCTTGTGTTGTATTTGATGTCTCGGAAAAATATCATTTGATCCAGTACCGACTCCGTACCAAGGCGTCCGGCCTAGACCACGGCAGGCGATAATACATATACGACTGGCAGAATTCCAGTTTAATTTCCATAAAATGCCAAAAAATTTAACTTCATCATTTCAAAGCGTTGGTTATGTTTCCTTGGGTCGTATTTGATATTTCGGACAAATATCATGCAATCCGGTACCGGCTCCGTACCAAAGCGTCCGGCCTGGACCATGGCATACGATACTTCAGTCACGACTAGCGGAATTCCAGTTTAATTGCCATAAAATGCCAAAAATGTAACTTGATCATTTTGAAGCGTTAGTTATGGTTCCTTGTGTATTATTTGATGTACGGTACAAATATCCTGCGATCCGGCACCGGCTTCGTACCAAGGTGTTCGGTCTGGACCATGGCAGGCGATAATACATGTACGACTGGCGGAATTGTATTTTAATTGCCATAAAATGCCAAAAAATTTAAATTGATCATTTCGAAGTGTTGGTTATGGTTCCTTGGGTCTTATTGGATGTCCCGGACAAATATCATGCGATCCGGTAACGGCTCCGTACCAAGGAGTCCGACCTGGACCATGGCAAGCGATAATACAAGCCTGACTGGCGGAATTCCAATTTAATTGCCATAAAATGCCAAAAATATAACTTGATCATTGTGAAGCGTTGGTTATTTTTCCTTGGGTCGTATTTGATATCCCGGAAGAATACTATGCGTCCAGTACCGGCTTCGAACCAAGGCGTCTGGCCTGGACCATGACAGGCGATAATACAGGCACGACTGGCGGAATTCCAGTTTAATTGCCATAAAATGCCAAAAATGTAACTTGATCATTTCGAAATGTTGGTTATAGTTTCTTCTGTAGTATTTGATGTCCCAAACAAATATCATGCGATCTGGTACAGGCTCCGTACCAAGGCGTCCGTCTTGGACCACGGCAGGCGATAATACATGCAGGATTGGCGGAATTCCAATTTAATTGCCATAAAATGCAAAAAAATGTAACTTGAACATTTCGAAGCGTTGGTTATGGTTCCTTGGGTCGTATTTGATTTCCCGAACAAATATCATGCGATCCGACACCGTTTCCGTACCAAGGTGTCAGGCCTGGACCATGGCAGGCGATAAACCAGGCTCGACTGGCGGAATTCCAGTTTAATTGCCATAAAATGCCAAAAAATTCTAACTTGATCATTTCGAAGCATTGATTATGGTTCCTTGGATCATATTTGCTGTTCCGGACTAATATCATGCGATCCGGTACCGGCTCCATACCAAGGCGTCCGGCCTGGACCATGGCAGGCGATAATACAGGCACGATTGGCGGAATTCGAGTTTAATTGCCATAAAATGCCAAAAATTCTAACTTGATCATTTCGAAGAGTTGGTTATGGTTCCTTGGGTCATATTTCATGTTCCGGAGAAATATCATATGATCCGGTACCGGCTCCATACCAAGGCATCTGGCATGGACCATGGCAGGCGATAATACCATCACGACTGGCGGAATTCCAGATTACTTGCCATAAAATGCAAAAAATATGTAAAGTGATAATTTCAAAGCGTTGGTTATGGTTCCTTGGGTATTATTTGATGTCCCAGAGAAATATCATATGATCCGGTACCGGCTCCGTACCAAGGCATCTGGCATGGACCATGGCAGGCGATAATACCGGCACGACTGGCGGAATTCCAGATTAATTGCCATAAAATGCAAAAAAATGTAAAGTGATCATTTCAAAGCATTGGTTATGGTTCCTTGGGTCGTATTTTAAATCTGGGACAAATATCATGCAATCCGGTACCGACTCCGTACCAAGGCGTCTGGCCGGGACCATGGCAGGCGATAATACAGGCACGACTGGCGGAATTCCAGTTTAATTGCCATAAAATGCAAAAATGTGTAGCGTGATCATATCGAAGCATTGGTTATGGTTCCTTGGGTCGTATTTGATGTCGTGGAAAAATATCATGCGATCCGGTACCGGCTACGTACTAAGGCGTACGGCCTGGACCATGGTTGGCGATACTTCAGGCACGACTAGCGGAATTCCAGTTTAATTGCCATAAAATGCCAAAAAATGTAACTTTATCATTTTTAAGCGTTGGCTATGGTTCCTTGGGTCGTATTAGATGTCCCGGACAAATATCATGCGGTTCAGTTCTAGCTCCGTACCAAGGCGTCTGGCCTGGACCATGGCAGGCGATAATACAAGCACGATTGACGGAATTCCAGTTTAATTGCCATAAAATGCCAAAAATGTAACCTGATCATTTTGAAGCGTTAGTTATGGTTCCTTGTGTATTATTTGATGTCCAGTACAAATATCCTACGATCCGGCACCGGTTCCGTACCAAGGCGTTCGGTCTGGACCATGGCAGGCGATAATACATTCACGACTGGTGGAATTGTATTTTAATTGCCATAAAATGCCAAAAAATTTAAATTGATCATTTCAAAGTGTTGGTTATGGTTCCTTGTGTCTTATTGGATGTCCCGGACAAATATCATGCGATCCAGTAATGGCTCCGTACCAAGGAGTCCGACCTGGACCATGGCAGGTGACAATACAGGCCTGACTGGCGGAATTCCAGTTTAATTGCCATAAAATGCCAAAAATATAACTTGATCATTTCGAAATGTTGGTTATAGTTTCTTCTGTAGTATTTGATGTCCCGAACAAATATCATGCGATCTGGTATAGGCTCCCTACCAAGGCGTCTGTCTTGGACCACGGCAGGCGATAATACATGCAGGATTGGCAGAATTCCAATTTAATTGCCATAAAATGCAAAAAAATGTAACTTGAACATTTCGAAGCGTTGGTTACGGTTCCTTGGGTCGTATTTGATGTCCCGAACAAATATCACGCGATCAGGCACCGGTTCCGTACCAAGGCGTCAGGCCTGGACCATGGCAGGCGATAATACAGGCTCGACTGGCGGAATTCCAGTTTAATTGCCATAAAATGCCAAAAATATAACTTGATCATTTCGAAGCATTGGTTATGCTTACTTGGATCATATTTGCTGTTCCGGACTAATATCATGCGATCCGGTACCGGCTCCATACCAAGGCGTCCGGCCTGGACAATGGCAGACGATAATACATGCACGATTGGCGGAATTCGAGTTTAATTGCCATAAAATGCCAAAAATTCTAACTTGATTATTTCGAAGCGTTGGTTATGGTTCCTTGGGTCATATTTCATGTTACGGAGAAATATCATATGATCCGGTACCAGCTCCGTACCAAGGCATCTGGCATGGACCATGGCAAGCGATAATAACAGCACGACTGGCGAAATTCCAGATTAATTGCCATAAAATGCAAAAAAATGTAAAGTGATCATTTCAAAGCGTTGGTTATGGTTCCTTGGGTCGTATTTGATGTCCCAGAAAAACATCATGCAATTCAGTACCGGCTCTGTACCAAGCCGTCCGGGCTGGACCATGGTAGGCGATAATGCAGGCACCACTAGCGGAATTCCAGTTTAATTGCTATAAAATGCAAAAAAATGTAACTATATCACTTCGAAGCGTTAGTTATGGTTCCTTGGGTCGTATTTGATGTCCCAGAAAAATATCATGCGATCCGGTACCGGATCCATACTAAGGCGTCTGGCCGGGACAATGGCAGGCTAGAATACAAGCACAACTTGCGGAATTGCAGTTTAATTGCCATAAAATGCAAAAAAAAATTAACGTGATCATTTTGAAGAGTTAGTTATGGTTCCTTGGGTCATATTTTATGTCCCAAACAAATATTATGCGAACCGGTATGAGCTACATACCAAGGCGTCCGGCCTGGACCACGACAGGCGATAATACAGGCACGACTGGCGGAATTCCAGTTTAATTGCCATAAACATCCAAAAAATGTAACTTGATAATTTCGAAGCATTGGTTATGGTTCCTTGGGTCGTATTTGATGTCACGGATAAATATCATGTGATTCGGTACCGGCTCCGTACCAAGGCGTCCAGCCTGGAGCATGGCAGGCGATAATACAAGCACGACTGGCAGAATTCCAATTTTATTGCCATAAAATGCCAAAACATTTAACTTTATCATTTCGAAGCGTTAGTTATGGTTCCTTGGGTCGTATTTGATGTCCCGAAAAAATATCATGTGATCCGGAACCGGCTCCGTACCAAGGCGTCCGGCCTGGACCAAGGCAAGCGATAATACGGGCACGACTGGCCGAATTGTAGTTTAATTGTCATAAAATGCAAAAAAAAAAAATGTAACTTGATCATTTCAAAGAGTTGGTTATGGTTCCTTTGGTCATATTTGATGTCCCGGACAAATATCATGCGGTCCAGAACCGGCTACGTAACAAGGCGCCCGGCCTGGACCACGACTAGCGATAATATAGGCACGATTGGCAGAATTCTAGTTTAATTGCCAAAATGCCAAAATAATATAACTTGATCATTTCAAAGCGTTGGTTATGGTTCCTTGGGCCGTATTTGATGTCCAGGACAAATATCATGAGATCCGGTACCGGCTACGTACCAAGGCGTCCAGCCTGAACCATGGCAGGTGATAATACTGGCAAGACTGGAGGAATTCCAGTTTTATTACCATAAAATGCCAAAAAATGTAACCTGATCATTTTGAAGCGTTGGTTATGGTTCCTTGGGTTGTATTTGATGTCCAAGAAAAATATCATGTGATCAGGTACCGGCTCCGTACCAAGGCATCCGACTGGGACCATGGCAGGCGATAATACATGCACGACTTACGGAATTCCAGTTTAATTGCCATAAAATCCAAAAAAATGTAACTTGATCATTTAGAAGCGTTGCTTATGGTTCCTTGGGTCGTATTAGATGCCCCGGACAAATATCATGCGATCCGGTACCGGCTCCTTACCAAGCCTCAGGCCTGGACCATGGCAGGCGTTAATAACGACTGGCAAAATTCAAGTTTAGTTGCCATAACATGCCAAAAAATTTTAACTTGATCATTTCGAAGTGTTAAATATGGTTCCTTGGGTTGTATTTGATGTCCCGGACAAATATCATGCAATCCGGTACTGGTTCCATACCAAGGCGTCCGGCTTGGACAATGGCAGTCTATAATACATGCACGACTGGTGGAATTCCTTTCTAATTGCAAGAAAATTCAAAAATAATGTAACGTGATCATTTCGGAGCATTGGTTATGGTTCCTTGGGTCGTGTTTGATGTCCCGGA